>KN885976.1:25563-40117 GCA_000934455.1 Apostichopus parvimensis
GCCAAAGCTGCTTATCAAAGCGAAGAAATGAACTCTTTAAAGTTTGTGTTGTTTTATAACTGCATCTGGCAAACAGTAATTATCTGAATAGTGTTATAAGCCGGGCAATCATTGAGCTGAAAATGTTTGGGTTTTCTGTTCAATATTCAATGGTTTATCCACAGACGTAATAGTGTTTCTTCATAAGAATTCCATTTCGATGAAATTTCATACACAGGTATAGCATTGACAGTAAGGGCAAACATACCAAAAAGTAAGTTTCATGAAAGCAACGAGAAGATTATATCAGGACCTCAACGTGAGCTCATTTTTTTAAAAGAAAATTCAACATTTAATTGAATTTTTGCAATTAAATTTCACTTACACTATTTCGAAACTCCAAATCTGAACCAATGGGGTTTCCTATTCCGTAGATCTCATTTAGTGAAAAGTACTTTGCTATACATTGCGGTATTATAATGTTTTTGTTGTGAATGTAAGTGGATTTACTAAGAGTGCATTCCAAATCAGTTAATGTACCCCAACCAAAATCTTGACATGAAAATGTTTACCCACAACTGATTATGACTGACCCGTGTTGTAACGCAATAAACCGTCATCCTTTGCTTAACACGTATATAGGCAATACCATATTTCCGTATATATTATATATAGTCTCAATATTACTAGTACCGGTGTGCAATTGGAACGGTAAAATTGTCACTGTCTCTATACGTCAAACTTGGTGGAGGAATATGCGTCGAATCTAGTTTGAAACTAGACATGATTATGTCACGGAAGTGACACAGACCCAGCCATTTATCCTTTCATGACCTTTGACCCTAAATTTGTAAATCTTGTTTGTTTGTTAATTTTTGTTTTTTGCAGTTGATTTCAAACCAATGGGTTTTTGTTTGTTATTATGTTTTTGTTCTTATTTTTATTTTTTTGTTTTTGTTTCTTTTGTTTGTTGTTTTCTAACATGCAGTTTCTTTTAAGAAGGCCTATTTGCTTTAAATTACATTACAATCATGAGATTCAAAGCTTTTAATTTAAATTGGATTTTGAAAAAGGGTAAATCTGCAAAGTGGGTGTGTCGAATAGGCTACTAACACATTTGCGTGAATTTTGACCCCACAAGCAGAGGTCATATAATAAGGTAGTCATTGACTTTTCTTAATCTTTTATCAAGGCCTACAAGATGGCACATTTAGTTCTGTGTTTTGACCTGGTCGACCCTAATTGAGCACAACCCAAAGACACTGACTACAGTTCATTCATATACCATATGGCCATAGGTCAGATGAAGAGGTCACCATTGACAAATTTCAAATTTCTGTCCGAAGCCAACATGCTGACACTGTTACTGTTGCCATTTCAGATTGTTTGAAATGTGACCTTTCTTTGACCTTTGACATCTTAACCATATGTCAGACGAAAAGGTCACTGTGGACAATTTTGAATGTCTGCCAAAGTACGTGAACATGATGACTTTGTTACTTTTTTCCATTTGGGGTTGTTTGTGATTTGACCTTTCTTTGACCTTTGACCCCTCAGCCGTAAGTCAGACAAAGAGGTCGCTATGGACTATTTTGGAGGTCTACGAAAGGTGAATATGAAGACTTTGTTACTTTTTCCATTTGGGGTTGTTCGTGATTTGACATTTCTTTGACCTTTGACCCCTTAACTGTAAGTTAGACAAAGAGGTCAATGTCAATTGAGGTTATTTGTGATTTGACCTTTGACCCCTTTACCATAGGTTGGACGAAGAGGTCACTGTGGACAATTTTGGATGTCTACCAAAGGTGAACATGTTGACACTGTTACTTTTGCCATTTGAGGTTGTTTGTGATTTGATCTTTCTTTGACCTTTGACCCATAACCATAGGCTGGACGAAGAGGTCACCGTGGAGTCGTGGACATTATTTTATGTTTGTCCAAGGCCAACACATTGACACTGTTACTTTTATCATTTGAGCTTGTATTATATTTGACCTTGTTTTTGACTCTTGTGACCCCAAATGACCTTTGATCAAAATTTCAAAAAATAAGTTTTGTAGAGGGCTTCAAGCTTTATCATATTCATAAGACATATGATCAGGCTACATAATCTGTAGGAGGAGTAGGGTTTTTTGTAAATTTTACATATTGACCTTTGACCCCTTAACCGTATGTCGGATAAAAAGGTCAAGGTTGACTTTTCTTTATCTTTGGTCATGATCTACAAGAAGAGATATTCAATTTTGCAATTTGAGCTTATTCTAATTTTTTGGCACAGTTAACCACTTTGACCCTAGTGACCCCTGTGTGACCTTTGACCCCAAACTGGTCATGGCCTGAGGTACCCTTACGGTCAATGATTCTTGTGACTAAGTTTGGTGAACCACGGTAAAGGCATGTACGAGCTATAGCAATTCCTGTGACAGAAAGAAGAAGAAGAAGAAACAGTAAGATACAAGACCCAGCTCGCACTCTGTGCATGGCTGGGTAAGAATACCAACGGAAAGTTGGAATGGATAAGAGTAATAATCAAAACTTCACTCCTGGAAAGATGGAAGTGTCTACAATTCCTGCACACACAAAGAAGAAAGAAAGAAAGAAAAAAAAAGAGGCAAACTGTATTTTACGTATATGTGGGTCATTCCATATCAAATCACCAAATTTTGGAGTATGTTGTAGTTCAACATCTTTGAAAAAAAAATGGAACACAATGCAATAAGCATATTCTGAAAATTTCAGTTGCGTTGCTTCACAATTGGCCGATGTATCACACTTTGAAATTTCGCAATTTGTCGCCACCTAGACATTTTCTTGACTTTTGAGGTCTCATTTCTCAGCAATTAAACATTCTTCTACCTTTCTATTACAGATGCATATAGAGTCTATCCCTTAGAACAGGAATATAAAAAATTAGGCTACACAAATATTGTCTTGTGGAGTTAGGTCAACTTAAAAGTGCCAAAATATTCGATTTTTGTACTTTTCACTACTTTTCAAAAGTCAAGAAAATGCCAAAATGCCACGGTGGCGACATAATTGCGGAATTTCAAAGTGTGATAAATCGGCCAATTGTGAAGCAATGCAACTGAAATTTTCAGAATATGCTTATATTATGGTGTTCAAATCATACAAATAATTTGCAATTGAGGGTTCAGCAACAGCCATCCGTGATTTGGCACGGAATGACCCATATTTTGATGTGTGTATACGTATTCTACACTCACCCCAGGCTGCTCATAAGCCTGCCCCATGAACGAAAGCATTTCCTTTTCGAGGCCAAGACCACTATAATTTGGACGGTAGTCTTGATAACTTCTTGCCGTTTCGGCATCTTCAAAAAGTAGGTCTCCCATCTCACGTACCAATGATCACTCGACACTACAAATGGTGGTATAAAGATGACAAAAAGGGCAAACTACTATAAGGTCGGTTCTATAGACGGTGGAGCCACTCAAGGAACCTTGATTGGATTTGGACTTTTGTGATAAATGTCTAACACTGATCAATAGGGAGAAATTATTTGACAGTGTAGATGATGGAGTCGGTGTAGCCACCACAGAAACATTGATAAATATCTAACACTGTTCAATAGCGGGGTTGTTTTATTTGAGAGGTCATTGGTTTGTGTAGATGATAAGGATGTAAAGGTTATAACCATATAGGTGTAGGAGGCGGGGGCTGGGGGCTGCAGCCCCCCCCCCCCCTTAAATTTTTGGTGAAAATTCGGGCAATATGGTGAGAATTTTCGGGCACCTACTGAAAGCATAATAATTTGCAGTGTGTTTTTCCATTTTTTTGGTGAAAATTTGGGCAATATGGTGAGAATTTTTCGGGCACCTACTGAAAGAATAATAATTTGCAATGTGTTTTTCAATGGTTAACCTTATATTATTATCATCATTATTGTTCTAACGACTTCCTCAATAATTCTAACCAATATGGAAGGGTAATAACACGAAAAATGATTGTCATGTGATGTAAAATGTTATTGGCATGTGATGTAATAACCGATGAATGCCTATAAAATGTGCACATTAGCCATTTGAACGCGCGCGGAGCGCGCGAAAAATTTTGGTTATATTTTTTGGGCAAGTCCCCTTACCGAAATCCCAGATTCCAGGCCATATAAAGCCAGATATAACTGGATATAGAGTCAATCCAGATTTGCAGCTAAAGATTTAACAGGCCATATAAAGCCAGATATAACTGGATAAAGAGTCAATTCAGATATGCAAATAAAGTTTTATCTGGCCATATAAAGCCAGATATAACAGGATATAGAGTCAATCCAGATATGCAGATAAAGTTTTATCTGGCCATATAAAGCCAGATATAACTGGATATAGAGTCAATCCAGATATGCAGATAAAGTTTTATCTGGCCATATATAGCCAGATATAACTGGATATAGAGTCAATCCAGATATGCAGTAGTAGATATGCAGTAGTAGCTACTACTAAGTACTATGCTAGGCTAACGGCCGTTGGCTTAGCCTACTTTCTGCTTTCGTTTGTTTGAAAGTTTCAGGTTGTAGGCCTATTATATTAATCAATGTGAATGATACTTATTTATATGCAACACAAATAATATAATTTTATGATAACATAAATTTGAAATTACCTGTTTATCTGTCACGGTGACGATCAGTTTACTGTAACTAGACTAATAACGAGTGCTGTGTGTGAACGCTTAACGAAGCTGCTGCATATCACATAACATCATATCCAAGTGCAACCGGCTAGCATTATTATACTACTGTACTTACCCACCCATGTAACGCGTATGCACGCACGTATAAGAAAAATATACAGATTGAACTGTAACATGCCCAAGCAGTCTGTTTTCGCGCTTTGCTTTTGTATAGACCACTATAGTGGTTACCTTTCAATATGGTTATTTAGTTCCGTTAATTCAGGATTTCCGTAACTACTGGTCAAAGGGCATCCATGTGTAACCCTTTGAAAGTGATGTGTTACTTTAATAATTGGTGGCGCTGTATAGAATTAATTAGAGGGTTTACTGTTATTTTATGCCACTGCACATGTCTAGGTTTTTGTTGCCTGGTAGCCATCTTTACCCGTGCAGCCTTGTTAGCCTTGCTGTCCTCTGTAAGGCATAGTTTATTTAGTACCATTTGTCAGCTGGTGTTTTGTGGTTTTGTCGTGAGACCTTCTGTAACAGATTACTTGGCAGCTCTCCAGACTGGTGTTGAGGACCGGTGCTCCATACTTTGAGGGTCGCAGGAACTTCGCCTGAGCCTGTGATGTCCGCGAACTGATCAGTTAACGCGCGATATTAATTAGGGGAAATTTATGTAGTCTAGCTGGGGATAAGTGCATGCAACGGGGGGTTGTATTAATCTAGAAGGGGGTTTATCTCACTACTGTGGGATAGCATTCATTGCTATTATATTAAGCAGTACAGTATTAAGTATTTAAGTGTATTAATCTAGAAGGGGGTTTATCTCACTACTGTGGGATAGCATTCATTGTTACTCTATTAAGCATTATCGTATTAAGCATTTAAGTATATACCACACCGTATTCAAACGGGGGAATTGCTCTCTCCCGTCTCAATAGTTGAATACCCTGCCGTATTAAATTCAGTACGTGTTGGGACAATTAAATAACTTGGGTTTTGTGTCTTTATTTCTTCTGCGTTAGGGGCTATTACTCTAACCTAAATAGAGGGCGGACGAACCACGGGTTACATTTGGGGGCCTATCCGGGAATACACTTCTCTTGAAAAAAATTTAGGGAGTGTGGTTCCCTTGTTTGTTATTTATATTTGCTGCACTATATATTTTACTAACGATTAAGGTACCACCTGTTGGAGAGCTGTCCAGTAAGTATGGCCAGGCCATACGCTGCTTCACTAGAAAGTGAATCTGAAGTGATCACTATAGGGAGGGAGTGGTGTAAAAAGGAAGATGTGGCTGAGTCACGGGCAATATTTCTCACAGCTAGGCATACTCAATCTACCACTAGAGCGTTACTTGAAAGTCTAGCCAGAGGTCTCACTAGGGGTCTGGTGGGGATTTGTCGTAAAGAGGTAACCCGAGTGGGGATGGCAGAGACTCTTGTTCTTTGCGAGTATGACATGGATATAGGTGACCAAGAATTTGGAAAACATGCAACCATTAGGGTTGCGAAGGAACAGCTGTGGTTCAAAATTATACCCCTCTGTGAAAGCCTACAGTCAACAGATTCAACAGAGCGAATGATGGTGCGTGAACTAGGCTACCGAGACAACAATACCACTCCTGTGACAGAGTTGCAGTACACTCTCGCATCTTCCTACCGACGCCTCAAGTTCTTTTCTGGGAAAGACAATCTGTCCAAAGATGAAGAGGAATGGAGTTCGTGGGTAGAGCAGGTGGAGGGTCTCATGGCCGAATGGACTGGGGTGTCAGAAATTGAGAAACGTAAGAGGATCAGGGAATCATTACGTCCCCCAGCATCCCAGATTATTTCAGACCTAAAACAGGATCTCCCATCTGCGACTTCGGAGGACTACCTTGCCGCCCTGGAGGCAGTATTTGGAACAACCGAGAGTGGAGAAGAACTGCTAATCAAATACCATAGCATGAAGCAGAACAATGAAGAGAAACCCTCAGCATATCCTTCTCGTTTGCAGAGTGCGATTCGGCATGTTTTAAGAAAGGGAGGATTGGTTCCCGGAGATGTCAATCGCATCAGACTTCGACAATTTATCAGAGGGCTCTTATTTGACGATCTGCTCATCACAACCCTCCAACTACGAGACAGGCTCACTGACCCCCCAGGTTCATCTCTCTGCTGAGTATGCTAAGGAGGTATGAAGAGGAGCAAGATTGCAAGTCCCAACAGCGACAGTCTAGAAACAACAAGACCCAGAGAAAACCAGTGGGTGTCACCGCAGCTAGCATCAAAACAACTAGTGAGGAAAAACCAAAGAAGGAAAGTGATGATCTAAAAGCTAGTGACCGTCTTGCACGACTTGAAGCAGAAGTTCGTGCCCTCAAGATATCTGGTTCCCCAAAGGTTGTGGAGCCAGAGTCAGAAGAAGCTCCCCGGGAATACAGACAGTGGACCTCTGGAAATAACAGGAACCAGAGCCCTAATTTTTGTTTTAACTGTGGCCGTACTGGGCATATCAGCCGGACATGCCGCTTTGACCCCGATATCCAGACGGTAAACAGAAAACTGATCCAATTCGTGCTGGGTCAGGGAAACCCACATGGATCCATGGTCAGAGGCACTCAGGGGTCCAATACGTAGATTGCCTCTCATCTGAACCAACCAAAAATGCTCACCAATCAAACATTCCCCCTGGACTAGTGGGAAAAGCAAATAGGCAGGATTGCTTTGTGGATAAACAACCTATCAGTTGCCTAATTGACAGTGGATCCCAGGTAACCTTAATATCTGAAGGTTTCTTTAAGAGCTTAAGCCGAGAGATGTATCCTTTGGAGGATTTGGTGATCAGACATGGTGGGGATGGAACTATTCCCTATTTAGGATATAGTGCGATAGAGATACAATTCCCTTCCAAGTTTTGTGGAACTGCCAAATCATTTAACACTCTAGCCATTGTTGTTCCAGATGGACGAGATTCAACCACCTGCCCTCTCATCATTGGGACTAACTCTGGTGTTTTTAAGCAGTGCCACGAGGCCTGTAGACAGATTGGTGGAAAAAGTTATCTGCAAGACTTAGATATTTCAACCACCTGCCGTATGATTTATGTGTCCCTAGACGAATTGGAAAAACTGGGACATGATGGGCGAGTTGGATCTGTGCGTACAAAAAAAAATGAGAACATTTGTATCCCGGCTGGTAAGATGTTAGAAGTGACTGGTGTGATGCACTCACGGTGCACGTCAAATCAGCTTGTACTAGTGGATGCCCCGGAGAAAGGACTCCCTCCAAATTTAGGTATGACCCCTCATGTGAGACAGCTACCTGGTGCCACTTTCTGCAAAGTTCAAATCAGTATTTGGAACCAAGGAGAGAAGGACATTGCATTGAGACCGGGAACTATCATTGCGGAGGTGGTGGTGCCACAGTTATGTACCCGGCCTGATGACATACAAACAGCTCAAGTAAGTTGCAACCTAAGTAGAGTGGATGTAACCAGCAACCCTGACCTTACTGAAGAGTTTAAGAGGCTTCCATTCCGCTGGGGTCCCGTCAGCCCTGAATGGAAGGAACGGTTAATCCAGTCCTTTGTTGCTAGAAGAAAGGTGTTTTCAATGGGAGAGTGGGATTTCGGTGAAACTAAGCAGGTGGAACATGAAATAAAACTAAATGATGAACGACCTTTCAGAGAGAGATCCAGACGACTTGCATTGTCCGACTTGAATGATTTACGGGCACACCTTCATCAGTTGCTGAATAGTAAAATCATCCAGGAGTCCAGAAGTCAATATGCATCACCCATAGTGATTGTGCGAAAGAAAAATGGGGATATACGCCTGTGCGTGGATTACAGGAAATTGAATGCCAGGACCCTTCCGGATCAGTATGCTGTCCCATTGGTGCAGGAAGCTCTGGACTGCATGAGCGGATGCAAGTGGTTTTCAGTTATTGACCTGAAATCAGGATATTACCAAATACCTATGAAGAAGGATGATCAGGAGAAAACTGCGTTCATCTGTCCTTTGGGTTTCTATGAATTCCGCAGACTGCCCCAAGGCATAAAAGGGGCACCGGCAACGTTTCAGAGGCTAATGGAACGGTGCATGTCTGGTTTGAATCTGACTGAGGCTTTAGTGTATATGGATGATATCATTGTATTTGAAAAATCCCTGGAGGAAATGGAGAACAGGTTAGTCAAGGTACTAGACAGATTGGCTGAGTTTGGACTCAAGATTTCTCCAGATAAGTGTCAGTATGGTTGTCGGAGCGTGAAGTATCTTGGGCACATAATATCAGAAAAAGGAGTTGAAACAGACCCAGATAAGCTAGAAGCATTAAAGAGCTGGCCTCGCCCAACAAATGTCAGAGAGTTAAGATCATCTCTTGGCTTTGCAGGATTTTATCGAAGATTTGTGTCAGGCTACTCCCAGATTGCCTACCCTTTACACAGACTGACTGCAGGGGGTGACTGTGCACGGAAGAAGGGCGCAAAATCTAAAACCCCTATTGTGTCTCCAACCCGACCCTTTGGGATCGACTGGACTCATGCGTGTGAACTGGCATTCCAGAGCCTGAAAGATCAACTGTGCTCCGCTCCAGTGTTGGTGTTTGCTGACTTCTCAAAACCTTTTGTAGTTAACACTGATGCCAGTAGAGAGGGCTTAGGAGGAGTCTCATACCAAGAAGTTGACAGCCGACTACATCCAGTAGCCTATGCTAGCCGAAGTTTGACCCCATCTGAGAGGAATTATCCAGCCCATAAATTAGAGTTTCTGGGTCTGAAATGGGTAGTGTGTGAGAAATTTAGAGACTACCTATATCGAGCTAGGGGAACCAAGGTAATGACAGATAATAACCCGTTGACGTATGTGCTTACGTCAGCTAAGCTAGATGCCACCGGCCAGAGATGGCTAGCGGATATAACTAATTATGATATAACTATTCAATATAGATCCGGAAAGAAGAACATAGATGCCGATGCTTTGTCTCGCAGACCAAATGGGGGCGGACTCTACAATGATGTGAAGGAACAAGAGCTGCTAAAGCAGAAGTTGAGAGGGGAAATGTACGAGAGTGGGTCAGAAGGAGGCCTAGTTACCCTGGAGACCTTGCAGGCTATTGCCTGTGCAGTAGGAATAGAAGTTATACCATGTATTGGTAAGGAGGACTTTGACACTGGTCATAGTGGTGACGTTCACCCTCTTGTGGTATCACTGGCGATGTCAGCTGAGGCAATTCCCGATGTGTATGTTCAGCCCACTGAAAACACTATTGGAGGTCATGTGGACTGGGCAGAGATTCAGAGGCAGGACATAGATATTCGGAATATGATGGACTATGTTCAGAAAAAGCAGAAACCAGCAAATCGAGTGAAAGAAACTGATGAAGTGAAAGTCATGTTAGGAAGCTTCGACCAGCTGAAGATCAAAGATAATATATTGTATAGGGAGACGATGAAATCAACACTAGGGCTCTCTGTTACCCAGATAGTGTTACCAAAATCTCTAAGGCGGGAAATTTTAGCTGCCCTCCACGATGATCAAGGTCATTTAGGTGTAGATAGGACGACTGCTTTTGTACGATCCAGATTTTACTGGCCTCGTATGGCATCCGATATACACTCCTGGGTGTCCAACTGTAGGAGATGTGTGGCACGGAAGAGTCTTCCACCCCCAGCTGCACCATTGAAGACCATCAAGACTACTATACCCCTGGAGCTTTGCTGCATGGATTTTCTGTCTTTGGAAGAAGACAAATTCGGATATAAGTCAATATAAGTGGTTACTGACCACTTCACCCGATATGCGCAAGCCTTTCAAACGAAGAATCAAAAGGCTATTACGGTGGCTAGGATCTTGTGGGAAAAATATTTTGTGCACTATGGCCTTCCTGAGCGATTGCACACAGATCAGGGGAGGGATTTTGAATCCAAGATAATCCAGGAGTTGATTAGATTGTTAGGAGTCAAGAAGTCCCGCACCAGCCCCTACCATCCCCAAGGTGACCCCCAACCAGAGCGATTCAACAGAACTCTACTCAACATGTTAGGGACGTTGGAGGCAGATCAGAAAGAGAAATGGAGTCAGCACTTAGCAGTTCTAGTACATGCTTATAACTGCTCTACCAACGACAGCACAGGTTTCTTACCTTATATGCTATTGTTCGGAAGGGAAGCTAAATTACCGGCCGACGTGAAATTTGGTGTGAATCCTTGGAGTACAGATGTGCTTCCAGGAGCCATACGCAGTATGTGGCTGAATTGAAGGATCAACTGTGTAATGCCTTCGACATTGCCCACAAGAACTCTAGTAAATCTGGTGCTGCAAACAAAGGGAGGTATGATGCTAAAGTTCGAGAAAACAAGTTGGCCTCTGGAGACTTGGTGTTAGTTAGGAATTTGGGACAAAGAGGACCTGCTAAACTGAAAGATCGATGGAATCCTACTCCCTGGGTGATTATCAGCCAGATGTCAGACAGCCCAGTGTATAGACTCCAGCCTAAGAATGGTGGAAAAATTAAAACCTATCACAGGAATCACTTGCTACCAATCAGAGACTCAGAGAGTAATATGAAGGGCTTGGCTGCTTCCCAACGAGGATTCTCTGAACGAGGTTAGACTACCATTATAAAGAAAAAAGTGGACCGCAAAGGTATGACCGAAGGAGCTGACGATTCTGGTGATGAAGTGGAGAGTGTAGACGAAACTGAGTGTGTGCTAACCAATGAGAGGCCTGTATCTGTAGTTCCTAAACCCCAGATGCCACTCCTTAAAGGAACCTCTGAGAGAGCAAGATTCATGCTTAATCCTACAATCCTTCCATTTGTACCAGGTACAGCTAAAAGGCCATGTCAGGTAACGGATGACTTGATCATTGGAGACACTGAAGATGTTCTCCCTAGGCAGAATGACGTCACCAGAGCAGATAAAGACCTGCACGATGAAGAGTCATCAGAATTGCTCCTGACGAAAACCGATATCCCTAGTCAGGAACCTAAAGGCTTGGAAAACCAAAATGGAACTGATCATGTACAACCTATGGATGAAGTTGATCCTCCAGAATCTGCCTCTGCGCAGTTACAACCAGAAGCTCCGCCGGATATTATTGGGAGAAATGATCCCAAAAGTAAAGAGGAAGAGCACCTGGACAATAGTACTAGTGAAGAGAATGACGCCAAATTACAAAATAGTTTGGCAGGAGAAATGACTGATGACCAGTCCCCTCAACCGGAAACTGCAAATGGAGAACAGGAGTCTCCACTAGCTGTAGCTGCTGATTTGAGAGGGGAGTCTGAGGAATCCGATGACCTCAGGCAGCAGGTGCGAACGTCAAAGAGAATTTCGAAAAAGTTAGCCAGATTCACATATCCAGCTTTGGGTGTTCCCAGTTATAGTCATTCCTTCATGATTCAAATGGAGACCACTGTATAGTTATATCTTTATTTGCCCTGAGGACATGGCAGATTTAGGGAGGGGAGAATGTAACCCTTTGAAAGTGATGTGTTACTTTAATAATTGGTGGCGCTGTATAGAATTAATTAGAGGGTTTACTGTTATTTTATGCCACTGCACATGTCTAGGTTTTTGTTGCCTGGTAGCCATCTTTACCCGTGCAGCCTTGTTAGCCTTGCTGTCCTCTGTAAGGCATAGTTTATTTAGTACCATTTGTCAGCTGGTGTTTTGTGGTTTTGTCGTGAGACCTTCTGTAACAGATTACTTGGCAGCTCTCCAGACTGGTGTTGAGGACCGGTGCTCCATACTTTGAGGGTCGCAGGAACTTCGCCTGAGCCTGTGATGTCCGCGAACTGATCAGTTAACGCGCGATATTAATTAGGGGAAATTTATGTAGTCTAGCTGGGGATAAGTGCATGCAACGGGGGGTGTATTAATCTAGAAGGGGGTTTATCTCACTACTGTGGGATAGCATTCATTGTTATTATATTAAGCAGTACAGTATTAAGTATTTAAGTGTATTAATCTAGAAGGGGGTTTATCTCACTACTGTGGGATAGCATTCATTGTTACTCTATTAAGCATTATCGTATTAAGCATTTAAGTATATATCACACCGTATTCAAACGGGGGAATTGCTCTCTCCCGTCTCAATAGTTGAATACCCTGCCGTATTAAATTCAGTACGTGTTGGGACAATTAAATAACTTGGGTTTTGTGTCTTTATTTCTTCTGCGTTAGGGGCTATTACTCTAACCTAAATAGAGGGCGGACGAACCACGGGTTACACATGCATGATTTGTGAACTAGCCGCTGACATTGATCGCGGGACACGACAATGCGTAGAAACTTTTTAAAGCATAAAATAAAAACAATACCAGAAAATACCAACATGACGTATGGGGGTCCTTGACGACACAATAACTGACCGGTCAAGGTTTTGTGAAGGACCTGGTATAAAATTATTGCAATAAATTCCTGCAGGAATACCAACAGAGAGAGTCGTCTTATATCGGAACTATAGTAAAACGCACTGTGTGGTATACCATATATCACTCCTACTCATTGACAACGAAGTTGTTCTAATAGTTTACATATTACGTTCGGCAATTCCGAAAGTTTTTTTTTATTGAAGAAAATGTTGCCTTACCTTGAGTATTTGATTAATAAGTAGGCTTTGGTTAATGAAAAGTGCATTTTATGCTCTTCAATGGCGTCGTCGTTAGACAGTAAGAATGGGTTCAATCATTACATTGTAAATGTTTTCCCGTGTATAGCTTTACATGTTGTGTCTTATATTATGTGGTCACGTTAGATGTTATGGAAATAATCAGATAGCTATATCTATACGGGCACGTATCAAATCCATTGGCTTGAAGAACTTACAAATTTAGTCATTGTAGAATTTCGGTGAAAACAGATGGTACGCAGTGGCGGAGCTAGGGGTATTGGTCCGAGGGGGCAAGAATGGTCTGTAGGGGCGCTTTCGACACTATCTAAGCGGAGCGCCACCACAGGTTGGCGCGGAGCGTACGAAAAATCTTTGAGTAAAGATACTCCCTAAAACTATAGATCGCCGGAAATGACCCTTTCCGGGCCTTGCTAATTTGCAGATAAACGAAGAATAAATAGGTGTCATTTGCCATTTTGTCAGAAAATTACACCAAAAAAATGTGACAAATGTCATTAGGTATTTGAGAGGGCAATAAAAAAGTCAATATTCGCGAATAAGTAAAAAGTGGTAAAAAGCTGAAAATGGCGCCAGCAGTCCATTTGAGTCCGTCAGGGGGGGGGGGGCATCCGCCTCCTCTGACTGTATGGACGCTCTGCCAGTGATGGTACGCATACTTAAACCCAGAAATTAACCTGAACAGTAAAACATTTAGAGGAAGAATAGATATGGAGAGTTGCTTAAATTGAGCTATTTTAACAGGAGATATGTATTAATGTTATCAATATTAACAAACTTTCTTGAGAAACTCGAAGGCTTCCGAAACAACGCATTTGATGTTATAAGTGACTGCACGTCTGGTGTACTCTTGGTTCGACCAAGTTTGTACATTCATTTTAATGATATGCAAAAATGACTAATTGTGTTTCATTCCGGCGCGTCGGTTATTTATAGTAAAAATATATCACATAAATTTATATTCCTGTATAATCCTTTGGCGAAACCATTGGATGTCGATTTCTCATGCATGTGGCGATTTTTTTTTTGTCCAATGGTGCACGAGAACGCGAGAAACTGACATATGCCAATTTGTTTCACATATATTGATGTCAGGACTTCTGATGCTCTAGGCACACCGTAAATGGCAAGCCAAATGCTCAATAAATCGAAAAACATAGATTATCTGTCAAGAAACCATGTTGTTTTCGACCGATAAACTATGTTTATCGGCGATAATCCATGTTTTTCGACCGATAAACATGGTTTATCGGCGATCAACTATGTTTTTCGACAGATAAACCATGTTTATCACTTGAAAAAAAACATGGATTATCG
>KN885977.1:0-11548 GCA_000934455.1 Apostichopus parvimensis
GGGGTCAGACTATTTCTTTCAAATTTGAGTAGTAAGTTTGAGTAGTGTTGTTGCATTAGGCAAGGGATGGGATTGTGGGTGTGGGTGGGGGATTAGTTTCTTTATATTTCAGTAGTGTTGTTGCATGTGACCATGTGGGCAAAGGATGAAAGTAGGATTATGGGTTTGGGAGGGGGTGGGGACTATTTCCTTAAGTGTTGTTGCATGTGGGCAAGGGATGGGAATGGGATTGTGAGTGTGTGGGGGGGGGGACTATTTTCTTTATATTATATTAGTGTTGTTGCATGTGTATTTGTAGTAAAAATTGTGTTTTTTTGGTATTTTTTTTTACTAATGGCATATTGTAGTTTGGCTTTGTTCTAAACACAAATTCTTTTATACATAATTTTAATATGAGGTTCTGATTTTTAGAAGGTATATTTTGTGTCCTGTACAGTAATTTTGCTAGAACTTACTTAAACGGTTAGCTTGTGTTTCCATTGCTATAATAGTCATGGATGAACCCAGTTAACAATACGTTCAAAGTGCTAAAGCAAGTCACAAATCCTGCCCAATGTTTCATAAATACACATTTAAGGTTTGTAATTTACATATGATAACCAAAGATGTAGTAATTTGTATAGACAACCTCCTCCCCCTTCCCCTCCCCTTCCCCTCCCCTTCCCCTCCACTTCTCGCTTCTCTTATTCTTCCATCTCCTCCTTCCTCTTCCAATGTTTCTCCTCTGTGTACTGAACCAGTTTAATATTTGGATTATTTTATTTCGTTTATTTATTTGTTTTTCACAACATATATACAACAAATGTAGCGAATACAGAGAGTTATGGAATGTGAAAGGAAGTGCATCAAGAAACCCTTGTGGGTTTATCTAGTGATACACTCCCTGTACATAGAGTACACAAATAACTTAAAAAATAAAGAATTAAGAAAAGAACTAAGAAAAAGAGAAGAAAAGAAGAAAAAGAAAAGAAAGAAAGAGGAACCTCAATCTCAGTATAAGTTGAAGTAAAATCTCTTTAATTTGTATTTAAACGAATTTCGGGAAGGTTGTGACCTGATATTAAGAAGCAAAGAATTCCATGTGATGCTTGTACGATGTCGAAGGCTATATATTCCTACATTGGTGTGAATGCGATTAGGGCGTAAACTTTGTATGTATCATGTGTTATAATTGTGAATGGCATGGTTGTGAACAAGGAAATTGTCGAAAGCAGGTCGGAATGTAAAGCCATAAATTGTGTCATTGTACAGATCTGTACCTGAGATGTGTTTAGCACAGACTTCAGTACCCTTCATAGTAGTGCTGGTGGTCGAATGATGATAAAGTTTTAACTATATAAATCACTACCAGCAGCTTCCTTTGGTTTAAGTGAGGTACTAGGTGTGTCAAGAGGACTTAGTTCTAGCATCATGTGATGCCTGGATTAAAGAATCCAGTCACAAGACTTCATTTATATCGTCATCTTCAATGTAGCAGAATTCTGACATTACTTTCACAATTTTTGAAGATGTGTAGCTAATCTGCCATGATACTGTTCTCAATTTTAATACTAAAAAAATAGTAGAAAGTTCAATAATGGTATTAAATATGTATATATTTTTAACATAAACTTATTATAATATATTTTTGGTGTACTTTACAAATAGGTCAACAAAGAAGTTGGCTGTGTAGAACAATATACCCACATATACCCAAGGTTTCCCTCTGTTGTCTTGACTTGTCAACAAGTATTTGGTTAACACTACTAAGGGTTTTATGGTCTTGTTAGTTCTGTAGTTCTCAGCCTCATAGACAATGCGTTCAAGACCCTGTCCTATATTCTATCTATCACAGAAAGTGGGTTCTTTCCCTTTCATGACCAACCCAGTTTAAATTATGAACCAACACTTGAAGTACAATAGGCATCTACTTGTGTACACAAAGTCAGGATTTGGAAAGTTTTGGTTAAGTAGCTATCGATGTACTCTTGAGTCTAAAAGGTACATCAAAAATACTTCCTCTTTTAACTTACAAAAATGGAAAAAGGAAACTTTTTATTAGCAATAATGAGCAATTGTGATTTAAGGAAAAGGGGTACTTCTCAGAGGTTTTAGACACACTGGGAGGGCACATGTCTCCCCTGTGTTCCTTCATTCTGCTGCCCCGTAGTAAGTAAAGAATTAGACTATATTATTTTCAATACTTATTTTAAGGCATGTAGTGAATGCAAACTGCCTTATTATAATCATCAGAAAGATAATATGCTCAAACTAGGTAATTGATTGAATGACCCTAACTCTGAAATTGCTCCACCTTCTTTCTGTCTCTGTCACCGATGCTTCAAAATAAAAATTGATTTTTCTAACACCCAACACCCAATTATCTTTGGCTGGGATTGCAGCAGTGTAGTACAGTATGCATCTGGTGTATAATACTCTAATGTTTTGGTATCAAAATTAACACATAACTGCCAAGCTATGAACTTTTGGTATTGTTTGTAACTTTATTTTTGATACAAAGGTGCTAATACTGTATAATACCAACAAAACCTCCAGACTCTGTTGTACTGTACATGGTTAGTATTCACAGCCATGATTGCACAGTGGTTCAAAAGGTAGATTATAGTAGGAACTGCTCAATAACAATGCCATTGTAAGTTATCAAACTTTAAACGATATTTCAGTGTTCAGCTGTGGTAGTTTGGACTGTTGTAATTTCAAAGAACAAACTGCGGTTCTGGAATATAGTTTGCCTTCAAGGCGTTCGCTGTCCAAAGTGATAGTATTTTGAATATTACCAATTTTTAAGCCTTAAAACTCTGGTGTTACAATTGGACTTCTTTTCACCAAGTCCAACTTTCTTTGCTCTTTGAAATATTTGTTGACAATTTTTTATTTTAATTTATGTATTGCTTACAAAAGTATATTAGTTTTTGTCCATGCTGGATTTCCTGCAGAATCGGTGTAATATACAATGAAAGTAAGCAATGTACTGGATGGAACGTATTAATGATTACTTATTGATGGACCGGATTGAATGGATTAATAATTAAAATCTAGAGGAGTGTCTTAGTATATTGGCAAATCTTTTGGAGTAAAACATAGCTTGTGTGATAAAATTGCTAATAAAACATGACCAAAAAAACAAACACAAATCAAGGACAGAATACAGATTCTGACATATTCAGATCCTTTCCTCTCCTCCTCCCCCCCCCCCCCTTGCCCCTTTTTCCTTTCTCTCTGGCAGTCTTTGCTATTTTTACATTCCTCTCTCCCTTTCTCTTCCCATCGCAGTTTATTCCCTCCCCCCATCTCACATTACAGACACTTTTTGTATGTTCGCCTTCTGTGGTGGATTCCTTGCCTACCACTGCTATTGCTTGTGCAATACAAGTTGTGTTAAGTACATGCAGCATGATTCATCATACTCACTCTTATTGCAGGGGTGTTAATTGACCTTTGTGCTCCATAAATTTAATTACTCACTCAGTTAGCTGTGTTTTTAGAGTGCTGTTATGTATTATCTGTGGCCAGGTTGATGGTTGCCATCGATTGTGGAAGACGTAAATCAGATATAGTTAAAATTACTCTCGACTACTTATGGATCATAAAATTCTATGGTTATAGTAGTGCCCCATTAATGGTATGGGCAATATGTGGGTGGGGGGTAATCCCTTTATTATCCAAGTATAATACCCAGTATATGAGTATGTGGGTTTCAATGGCACTATTAAGTACTTCAAGGGTGTAATGTTTCTCTAAAAATACAACATCTTGTTGTAAAGCAACAAGTTTAGCTAATAACATATCCACAAGCCTATTTCTAATATTGTTTCTTTTTCTTTAAACAGCTTACCATTGACAGTCCTGTCGCTCCTTGGACCAGTATTGTGCCTCTAGTATTTGTAGTTTCTGTAACAATGATCAAACAGGTACGTGTATATACAGTCCATGAAGTGAAACAAACAGTTGATAGTGCTAACATTCATTAAAGTTTATGTCACCATAAAAATTGTGAACACAAATTTGCTACAAAAAGGAAACATGATGTAAACCAAATTTTAAGTCATTTTTGTTACTTTGTAATAATGTTATAGTTTTTATGTTACTTTGTACAGTTGTCTGTCTAATACAGATGCATGTTTGATTTTGTAGATGAAAACATACAAAAATAATATTGTGTAAACCATGAGCAAAAACAGCAACACGAAGGGAAAAAATATACATTAGCAGAAATGAATGAAATACAAGTAAAGTTTGAGAGATTTCTTGGAAAGTTTTCAACTGATAACATATAATACACTCATTTTTGGACTTTGGACTAAATGTGCTGCAACTACAAGAGAGCTGACTGTACATAATACTGTTTCATTACTGTCTGCATTTTGTAGCGACACAAACAAAACGTCACTTGCAGGCAACTGAAAGTTAACTTTTTCAGATGGCCGCACGGGGTTTGGGGCGAGTCTTCAATGCCTTTAATACTGTAGCTGCCAGGACTCACAATTGTGCTGTAGATTGCCATACTGTTTCCAACCTTATATATCCAACAATAGAAATGTGTATTCAAACTATTGTAAATGTAGTCTGCTCATTCCTGGCCAAAAAATTCTGTTTTAAAGTTTGTATGTATACCCCAAACAGATCAACATTTGGGGAACAGGAAGTGGTTAAAACTGTAGAAAAGAAAAAAAAGAAGTTCCCTATTTTCTCCTGTTTGATTGCTAAAGATCAAAACCCTTGAATGTTTTGTTTGTAAAGGTTGGTTATGTGTGTGGTGGCAATGTAGTTACTGGTTTCAGTGTACATAAGTGGTCTTATTTTATAGCATTTGATTGAAAAGGTTATAATAAATAGGTATTTCCCCTATGGTCCTTCCGTGTTTTTCTTTCTATTGATTGATTGTATTCATTAAATAAATTTGTTTAATAGGCACATTATTCACCAACACATAGACCCGACGATCTGTTTCTATGTTGATATACATTCTACTGAAAATACGTTGGAGACATACTGTCTGTCTACCCCAATGGATATGTGATGACCTTTACGGTCAATTAACTGCAAAAAATGTAATAATTGTTTCCATGGAAATGGATATTAACAGTACATTGTGGACTGCAATCAATATGATTAAAGTTGATAATTTTCTAAATGTTAACATTCTCCCTATTTTCCATCTCACTGCAGGGTTATGAGGATATTTTAAGACACAGGTCAGATAAAGAGGTGAATAACAGACCCGTCCAGGTTGTGAGAAATGGGAGAAGAGTTGAGGTGTTGTCTAAGGATATTAGGGTAAGTCTGTTGTCACGTTTTCTGCCTTTCTGTAGCATAATACTATCATTATGAGGATTAACCTAGCTAACGTCAGTAATCATATACCAAAGTCTCTTGGGATAAACGATATTTGTCTCTGAAATAACTGGGAAAGGCTCATCAAAGTTTGCTTGAATGTTTACTCTTCAAATATACACAAGACTTCTTTATGAATGATAAATAGACCAAGAAAAATAAGACAGGCTAATATTATGAGCTATAAAGACAGAAATATACAACCATTTTATCACATTTAAACTAATATTATGAGCCATATAGACTGAAATATACAACCATTTTATCACATTTAAACTAATATTATGAGCCATAAAGACCAAAATATACAACCATTTTATCACATTTATATAAAGGAAAAGCTTGTCTCAAGTTTGTCAAATGATTTATTTTCATTGCCTTTATTTAGGATTAAACAATTTTTTATGGAACATCTTGTCTATATTGCAGTTGGAAATGAAACTCCTACCATGAGGATTATTGATATTAAGATGATCCTAATCCCATTTTCTAAATCAAATATCAAAAGTAGAAAAAAAGAGATCACTTTTGGATATAATATTGGGTGTCAGTTATGTTAATTACTAAAGAATTAAATATGTATATTGATGCAAGAAATAAGCAAATGATGCTACTTAAGTATCCTCTTATTCTGTGACACAGGTCGGAGATATTGTTTGGTCCAGAAGTGATGAGGAACTTCCCTGTGATATGGTGTTGTTATCATCTCAAAATCCAGATGGAGAATGTTACGTAACGACGGCTAATCTAGACGGAGAAACCAATCTGAAGGTTAGACAGAAAAAAAAAAAAAAAAAGGGAGGAAAGTTGAGGTTTTGGTGGATTTCATGTAATTATTAGGGTCCACCACTAAACTGTATTAAAGAATCTAGAGTAATAAGTATTGATTAGGATGTAGCATCAATGCATCATAGGATGTATGCTTTACCACACCAAAGGATAATGGAGCTGTTAAACACAGTTAATGTTTTGTTGCATTTTTATTTATTCCTGTTTGGATAATTAGTATGGTAAAGGTCACTCAGTTGTACTCATTACTCTCGTCTTCAATGCTCTTGATATCAGTGTCTATGAAATTACAAACTATGACAGACATTTAAAGTTGCTTGATGCATTGGCTGAACAATTTGACCAAATTCTACTGAAAAAAAAACACTCACTGACATCAAAATAAACTGAATTCAAGGTTCGCTGTGTGAAAGCAACTTTTTTTGAGCAATCTTTCTTCTCTTTGCTGCTGCAAAATCATGATTCTGTTTGTATTTTCCCAGATTTTTAGATCTTTACCGGACACGGCTATCCTACAGGATGAAGAGAGCTTGATGAGTTTAGCTGCCGAGATACAATGCCAGCAACCAATCACAGATCTTTACAAGTTCGTTGGTAGGATGAATATAAGCGCACCAAATTCACAGGAGGTTCTTACAAGGTAGGACGGAGATGTTCTTTCTGCTCAGTTCATCTCACTATATTTACTCAGGTTCCTCGCATACCTGTTTCTCACAGCTACTGCTCTCTTGCTCCAATTCATAAACTCTACACAGTGTTATGATTGGTATCACCCCCCCTTCCCCCCCCCTGTCTTATCTTATTCGGTAATGCTGCTCTTTGCCTTTGCTTGTCACTTTCTTGTTTTAACAGACAATTTTAAAGGTTTTAAATCTTAACTTAAGACTCATCTTTTTGAAGAATATTTTTAATCAGGATTGTATTATAGAATATTATTATCGTATTTAAAGCATTCTTAATCTTTTAACATAGAGTTTATTTTGCGATCTTTTTACTGGAAATTTGATGGTTTTATTGTTTGCAATTTACTATTTTTATGTTGTGAGATGCGTTGAGATGTTTTTACATGTAATGCGCCTTTTAAGAATATATTTACATTACATTAGACACATTACATTACTTTCCAGACATTTTGCCAAAAAAAACCACCATAATTCATGACACTAAAAATTGTAATTTCTCAAGCTAATGATGCCTGCACCAGAGACCACATATCATTATACATTGATAGTTTCAAAGTTTTAACTGACCTTTGAATATGAAGTGTGATGTTGCCAAACTCATTTTCTACTTTTTTAATAAAGTTTTTTCTTTTCATTTTCACTAATTGGTTTTAATTAAGAAGAAATCAAGCAACAACAGTACTTGTCATTTATGAAATAAGAGAATGGCATAATTTTGAATGGCAAGAATGCATTTATACTGTGAAAGTTTTGGTACATTTAATTATTGCCAAGCATGCCATTTTATACATTCTTGCCTTTTTTTTGATAACATTCACTGAAACCTTTACAACATCAGCATGGTTGTTCCATATAAAACAAGTATTACACTAACATTATATGCCAGGAATTGCATTACATAGTTGTTCACATAAAACCATAATCTTGTGTTTACTAAATGTGTTTATATCATCTTCACAGATCTTTGAATGCTGAAAATTTACTTCTTAGAGGGTCAAAGGTTAAAAACACTCCATACGTTTACGGTGAGTTAGATTTATAGAACATTTCTTGTGTGCTAGTCATAAAAATGTGTTTGAAAACTAAGTTAAATGAAACTATAAGAA
Organism: Apostichopus parvimensis; assembly: GCA_000934455.1. Lineage (NCBI taxonomy): Eukaryota > Metazoa > Echinodermata > Holothuroidea > Aspidochirotida > Stichopodidae > Apostichopus > Apostichopus parvimensis. The sequence continues at coordinate 7,913 of KN885977.1, forward strand.
TAATTAGAAAACAAGAAAAAATATGAAAAATAAGAAAATTCAGTTGGCAGTCTCAGATGTTTTGCAAATGTTTCAAACTCATTCAAGCATACACATAAAAGTTTTAGTTAGTTATATTTCATTTTAACTGATCTGTCATTCGCATTCGGTTTAGTTCTTAGAAAGCATTGGTTTTAATGATGTTTTCTGAGTGTCATCTACTGTTAGGGAACACTAGTTCTTCTGCTTCAGTTTTATACAAGCTCTGTTCAGTTATTGTAGCATTGGGTTGATTATGTATTGTAAGAATTACCTACTACACTGTGTTTGGTTTCCTGTAATCATATTATCTGTCTCAAAGTCTTCATATATTGTTTTACCTCTGTCTCCATACTGCAGTGTGGATCAGATCTCAATCATGAAATTGCTTTAAGATTTATATCCTAGTTGTTTTCTCTGTTTTATGACTGTTATGATTTTAATTAATCTGTTGCATTTGTTTTGTTTGCCAAGATTCACCGGCTATTTAGATTACAATGTGTTTTGGTTCTCTCGTTGATGTCATTCCTTCCCTTTGTGAACATATTCGTTTAATACTCCAAACATCCATATCCTGTCTGTATCATTATTGTCATCCGCTTCATGTGTTTCTTTGTTACAGGTGTCGCAGTTTACACAGGAGAACAGTCCAAAATGGCGCTCAATTCTAAAAAGAAAGGCCAGAAGTTCTCCTGCATTGAAAAGTGAGTCTAAAGATTCAACTTTCCAGTGATCATCATAGAAGTATTGTTTATGATATGAAACCCTTAACCTCTGAGCCTCATTTTATGCAGGTCCCCGTTTTTTTTAGGTCACCTATTAAATCTATAATTGATTGTTATGTTTAAGAAACAATCAAAATGACTCAGAAACATATTAGAATACACAAAACGTCCGTTCCATGCTAAAATACTCACAAAGTGTTTACAATTTCTTGCTCTGGCACATTTGATACTCCGTACATTCTGGAAAAGTGGACGACTTTATAGCTCTTCCACATAATCTGTGTTGTTTCTGCCGACCTCTTGGTACTGGATTTCACCCACAGGCTTCAACAGAAGGGTTAGTTAAAACACCTTATGTTTTCCTGGAAAATCTATAGATTTGCTTTTCGCTAACTATTGAAAAATAATTGAAATGGAAAGCATAACTTTGGTTTCACTTGTGGGAAATCCCTTTTCTCACAATAGATTTATAAAAGATGAGAACTGTTATCACAAGCCAAAGACAGAAAGGCTACCACACATAGCAACCTTTGATTCTAAATGTTCCAAAATATCCTTAAAAAGGTTGCAAACATGATCTACTTCTTGCTGTGCTTGGCTTCCAACTGTTTACTACCTATTAGACAAATAAATATATCTATTTAAAGAGGTCTGTTTCTGTTTTACCACCTGCACATAGATTAGGAATTATTGAGGAAATGTACATTAAGGCTTTTCTGAGTTCCATTTTCATAATAACTTTCATAACCTGTGTTTATATATGTAAAAGTTAGAGTGCCTAACATTTAGACCATTAAAATCTTTATGTTCTTCAAAGGCGATCTGAGGGAAGCTCCTGGTAGGATCAACCGCCACGAACTATAACTTTTATATATTTAAAGCACACAGGCTTTTTACAATAGATGAGCAGTTTGTGAAATAGTCCTTTCTAGTTTTGGTAATTTTTAGCTTCAGGTTGAAACCTTTTGATATTTTCTTTGATTCTTTCAGATCAATGAACAAGTACTTGGTTGCTATGTTGATGTATCTTGCTGTACAGACGATATTAGCGACTGGTTTAAAGTACTATTTCAATAATAAGGCAAACACAGAGCGGTCATGGTACTTTTATCCTTCAGCCGTGCAAAGTCAAGACTACAGTGGATCTGTGAGTTTTTATCATTCCTGCCAGTTTTATTTTCATAATATGATGTTAGAGGTCAATTTCAAATAAGACCTTGTTGAAACTTAAAGATGTAGTTCTTATTGAACTTGTCACCAAATCCGATAGTGGTGGCATTCACCAACCATTAAAAGCAAATTTCTGAAGGTACCTGAAACCATAATCCGGTAAAGTTTGCTATTGCAGTGAAAAACACATGATGGCATGGTGGCATGGTTTTACCTTTTACCTCAAGTTATGTCAATTTATGTTGGAGTGTACAGTTGTACTGCATAATTACTTATTTCTCAAAGAAATGATCAAATTTATGTGTAATCTCTTTTTACCTGTAGAGTTTTGAACAGCTGTATTTGGTGTCTTTTTAATAAATTACTTATAAAATTTTTGTTTGCAGGCTGGAAAGTATTTTGAAGATTTTCTTTCATTCTTGGTGTTGTTCAACTACATCATCCCAATCTCTTTGTATGTAACCTTAGGTAAGTCTGAGAAATTTGAAAAACAAAAAGTGTGGACTAGGGAGTGGCTATTGACAGAAATTGTTGGGTCTTTACATCAAATAGATTAACTGGATGAAGTGACAATACTACAGTCACATCTAATGCACATTATGGCTGTTTTATACATTGGTATGGAGACTACACTTGTACTGTATCAAGTGAAAATACTACAGTCACATCTTATGCACACTATGGCTGTTTAATACAATGATACCCAGACTTCACTTGTACTGGATCAAGGGAAAATACTGCAGTCACATCTAATGCACACTAGGGCTGTTTTATACAATGGTATGGAGACTACACTTGTACTGTATCAAGTGACAATACCAAGTCACATCTAATGTACATTATGGCTGTTTAATACAATGATACCCAGACTACACTTTTACTGTATCAAGTGACAATACTACAGTCACATCTAATGCACATTATGGCTGTGTTATACAATGGTATGGAGACTACACTTGTACTGTATCAAGTGAAAATACCAAGTCACATCTAATGTTCATTATGGCTGTTTAATACAATGATACCCAGACTACACCTGTACTGTATCAAGTGTCAATACTACAGTCACATCTAATGTTCATTATGGCTGTTAAATACAATGATACCCAGACTACACTTGTACTGGATCAAGTGACAATACTACAGTCACATCTAATGCACATTATGGCTGTTTAATACAATAATACCCAGACTTCACTTGTAGTAGATCAAGTGACAATACTACAGTCACACCTAAACCACATTATGGCTGTTTAATACAATGATACCCAAACTTCACTTGTACTGGATCAAGTGACAATACTACAGTAACACCTAATTACACCACATTATGGCTGTTTTAACTTGAATATAACACCACAACAGTTGATTATTCTTCAGTTTTGTCTGCATATATTGATATGTAATAATGCTATAAAGTTGTGTCATTTCGCAGATTTTTATATTCACATCGCAATATCTGCACATTTACTATTCCACATATTTCAATGACAGAATTACACTCTACTGTTCATAGAGAAATATCTCACTTAATCAATAACTGTTCTTTTTTTTTTATTGCAATTTATTTAGTTTTATCAAATTTTTGTCCATTTAGAAATGCAGAAATTCACAGGATCGACTTGGCTTGGGTTGGATATCGACCTTTACGATGAGGTAGGAAAAACCTACTTATAATTTTTTTTTTTTTTTTAAAGATAAAAAATGTTGCTGAGATGTCAGA
>KN885977.1:40504-66831 GCA_000934455.1 Apostichopus parvimensis
ATCATCATCATCATCATCATCATCATCATCATCATCATCATCATCATCATCATCATCATCATCATCATCATCATCATCATCATCATCACTTTCAGCATTATCAAACAAACTTATAGAGTAAAAGTAAACACAGGTTCCTCTCTTTGATAGAATAATGTGATTAATTTGTTGACATGTCCCCTACAATGATTACTGAACTACTGGCTTGAATCCCATCTTCTTTGAAGGTTTAGCATTCCTAATGTCAGCAGATATCTCTGATATGTAGATGGTTCTAGTTCAATGCATCTTCTTCTTGCAGTGTGATGTATTATGGGATATTCTATATACATCAAGTGTCGTTTTAATTATTATTATCAGCTGATTCAGCTCGCATGATTTCACATGAAATATATTTGTATAGTCATGATGGAAAATTTTATTATACTGTGAAGCAATTGTATCTGCATAGCTTTGGGCATGTTTTTTTTTAATACAGAGAAAACATTTTACTCTACAGTCATCACATTTTATATTTTCCTCTGCAGATCTCATCTTTGCCATATGGTGAAAGAGGCAGTTATGTGAACCGTGGCTTGGATTTCAACGAAGAAACTGACGGAATGCCCAGGGTAAGCAACAACCACAACAGTGTTGGACAGAGGAATGCCAATAATGACAGCACTATGGATTACAAGGACGCCAAGACGGCAAAAAACGGAGGAGGGGAGATTCCCTTACAAGATCTATCCCCTACGAAGAACTAGCGTAGATGTGTTTTTGCGGAAGTGATGCTAATAGAGCACAAATAATGAATCCAAATTGTATAATCATATCAAGGCCAGGAAACTTCCATCAACATCATGGTTTGGTTAATCAAGGCATTATACATGAATGATATATGATGAGATATGCCAGTATGTGTTTATTATTTGAACGGTGGTTGGTTTGGCAAAAGCATGATCATATCGCTCACCTGTTGCATAAAACAATTTTGACATATTCTCTGAGCGAACAATTTTGTGTATAGTCTTTGAGTATGCAATTCAGTTAAATTGCATTGTCTTTTGTTGGAAGTACTGTTGATTTACAAGGGTAACTCTGATGTGAGTGGAATACTGTACTCGGGTATTTGATGAAGAGATTAGATGCATCATTGGTTGAAGGGATTAGATGCATCATTGGTTGAAGAGATAAGATGCATCTTTGGTTGAAGAGATTAGATGCATCTTTGGTTGAAGAGATTAGATGCATCTTTGGTTAAAGAGATTAGATGCATCTTTGGTTGAAGAGATAAGAAATTTAGATGCATCGTTGGTTGAAGAGATTAGATGCATCTTTGGTTGAAGAGATTAAATGCATCATTGGTTGAAGAGATTAGATGCATCTTTGGTTGAAGAGATTTAATGCATCTTTGGTGGAATAGATTAGATTCATCGTTGGTTGAAGAGATTAGATGCATCATTGGTTGAAGAGATTAGAAATTTAGATGCATCTTTGGTTGAAGAGATTAGATGCATCTTTGGTTGAAGAGATAAGAAATTTAGATGCATCGTTGGTTGAAGAGGTAAGATGCATCTTTGGTTGAAGAGATTAGATGCATCATTGGTTGAAGAGATTAGATGCATTGCTGGTTGAAGAGATTAGATGCATCGTTGGTGGAAGAGATTAGATGCATCTTTGGTTGAAGAGATTAGATGCATCTTTGCATTGGTTGAAGAGATTAGATGCATCATTGGTTGAAGAGATTAGATGCATCAATGGTTGAAGAGATTAGAAATTTAGATGCATCTTTGGTTGAAGAGATTAGATGCATCGTTGGTTGAAGAAGTTAGATGCATCTTTGCGTTGGTTGAAGAGATTAGATGCATCGTTGGTTGAAAAGATTAGAAATTTAGATGCATCTTTGGTTGAAGAGATTAGATGCATGTTTGGTTGGAGAGATTAGATGCATCGTTGGTTGAGTACTATCTGCGAACATTACTGAGTTCAGTACAGTCTCGCTAAGTACTAACGTTCAAAGTAATACACCAAATTAAACGGTTATTTCACTACAGTATTAGAGTATGGACAGTTTTACTATTATACTTATTTATATTATACTATTATACATATACACTAAAGAGTTATTTTTACAGCAGTAGGCCATAGTTCAGTCTCCCCAAATGCCTAAGGTTTAACTATAAATAGTACTACACTAAATTTACAGATATTTTTACAGCAGTAGGGAATAGCTCAGTACCCTAAGTGCTTTAAGGTTGCCTATAAAATAGTACTACACCAAATTAACAGATATTTTTACAGCAGTAGGGAATAGTTCAGTCTCCCCAAATGCCTACAGTTTACTATAAATAGTACTACACTAAAGAGTTATTCTTACAGCAGTAGGCCATAGTTCAGTCTCCCCAAATGCCTACGGTTTAACTATAAATAGTACTATTTTGGATCTGTTTCCTTATACCTTTTAAAATTAACTATGACTCGTTCAAGAGTAAAAGAGTGACCATATTCCTAATTCAAGGGATTGCTAGAGCTCTCATGATAGCATTTTGTGTACCTACAGATTAAAACTTGTAATTTGTTAATCCATTAAACTTGCACAGTTGTTGTGTCAAAGAATAAGTACTGAAGTCTTTCCATGATTTTTTTTTTTAAACTCAGAGATAGCATTTGGTGACGAGCAAGGAAATTGTAGTAATTATAAGAAATAAAATATGCAAATTGGTATGAAACTTATCTGCTGCCTAAATGGAAGTTGCGACATTTAATTCAGTGTACTTCAATTCTTTTATTTTTGGTTCGTTGCAAACAATTTGTTGAGATATGTCATATCAGCAATTTTACATTGATTTTTGCTGTTCCCATCATAATGTAGTTGATTTACCTGATGTTACCTGATATCCCTGAGAAATTAATTCTGTGGTGATTTCCTGAATCTGAAGCAACAATTGATTATGTTAACATGCAAAATTTACTCAAGGTATCAAATGACAATTACGAAATTAGCTTAAAATATTGGTTGTCAAAGCTCAAATTTTTACCTTCATTTACACATATTGCAATAATAAAAAGAAAACAAATTCTGTTAGCGTCACCATTAAATGAAGAATCTGCATATTTTCATATCTCGTGATCATGTAAGCTTTCGGTATATTCTTACAAATCATGAATGCCTTAATTATAAAAGTTGATTAGTTCGAACTTCTCTTGAATTTTCCTGCATTCTTTGAGCTACTTCACTATCTGTGACCTTTGACATCGTTTCAACAAATCTACTGTTTCATTATTATTATTTTCTTTGGAGGGGAGGGAGGGAGAGAGAGAGAAGGGGGGGGGGGATGGGGATAAGGGAACATTCTTTCATTTTCAATTTAGCCTTGATATGTAGCTTAGTCTCTTTGTTGAATGAACATTTATGTTCATAACATGTTCTTGTAAACTATAACTTAGTTATGACAATCAAATTAAACTTGATAGCATTGCATTAATTTACTACAAGTATAAAAAAAGTTGATTGTTAGTGTCTTGTATTGTCTTAAAGTTTGAGAAGCTTCAGTCCAAACAGATTAGCATCAGGAAGATTTTGCCACAGGAAACAAGCTGGTTACTCTCAGTTTCAAATTATTCTTAACTCCCTTTGTGTCTTTTAGGGCGGATATGTGCGCATTATAAATAGCTATCATTATTATTATTATTATTTTACTTCAAGTATAATATTTGGAGGTATCATAATGGGTAGAATACTTTATAAAGAAACCAAATTTGTATCTTGTTTCAGTGATGCCTTCATCAAAACTTCATTCCTATGACAAGATTTAATTAAAAAGGAGATTTCTGGGCAGGTTGTTAAGGTATTGGTGTGTGTATTGAAACCTTGATGATGTAAATCAATACAGGTATGTTGTATAAAAGTTTTAAGTTTAAGTTTATGATGCAATGCTTTAGGCAGTACATAATGTTACATTAACGATATACAAAACACAATCAACTTCCTCAACGAAAGAAGATAATTGATAATGTGAAGATAGATTTATCATATAATCCCTGGTAATTTAAAAAAAGGATCAATTAATTGTTTGTTAATTTGAACATGTGATTGATTTGGAAGTTGGGGTGTGTGGTGGGGCTTGGGTGGGGGGGGGGTGTGTTGGGTGTAGGGGGAATTAAGAATATCTTGTCATTAACCATCCTTCTTAATGTGTGACAAGTTAAAGCCAATATGTCCTCAGACTGACCCAAGAAATATACCCTCTTGATTTAAAAATTTGTCTGGTTAGTTTCAATTGGTAATTTACTGCCCTGGGAACATTTATGTTGGTTTTAAACTAATTAATTAATCAATCAATTAATTTGATGTTAGACTTAATGTCCTGTTCACTTTTTTTGTTGTTTCAGTTTCATCCCAGTTTTTGATTTGACAGTAGTAAAATTTTAAGTTTGTAATTCAAACCAGAATTAACAGTAAAACACTCACTAATCATGCTAGCTTCAAAAATTAATCTGTTTAATGTGATGGTTAGTCTAAGCTAACTGCTTCTAATCTCAAACAAATATAACATTTTTGATATTATTATTATTATTGTCATGGTGATTTGGTGAAAATTAATTGAAACAGTAGATTTTTTTATCAGAACCATGTGTATTAACCAATCAGGTGCTAAGGCAGGAATCGTCTTTCATGCAGACTATAAATCTATTTATGACAAGATCTCGTCAATCTATCGTTTATTCAAACATAATTGTTTTCGTAAAACTCACACTTTTGTAATAAAGCTTTTCTTCATCTTTATAACAAACTTAATTAGACAATAAGGAATGCCTTCAAACAAAAACAGATTATAAATAGTGATTTCGTAGTTATATCTATCTAAAAGTTCTTTCATTCTTCTACTAATTGGACAAACCAAATAAGAAAAGAAAGAAAAAAGAAAAAAAAATCATAATTCTCATAATTAATTTTAATGAGTGGAAAAGTATATATTGCTTGAACAGCACCTGTTAGAGGGAGGAGGGGGGGGGGGTTAATATTTATCATGGTGTTGTCTAATTATTAGGCTTAATACACTGTGCCTCACTCTATCCAGGTAGCATCTATCTATTATATTGCTTTAAAACTAAATATATTTCAAGCTCTCTGGTCTCTTATCACCTTTACAGCAGATTTTTATTTTTATTTTGCTTTTTTTTTTTGATCTATCATTTTCAAGATCAGTAACACTAATTCCTTTTCTTGGGGGGGGGGGGGTTGGGGCTGGAGGGGAGGAATGGTGACCCTGAACTAATTCAATTTGTATTTTATTTGCAATTAACTGGAAATGAATAAGTGGCAGTTAACATATGAACTTTAAAATATGGACAATTCCATTGAATGCCTTGCAATGTGCTTTCAGCAGCCTCTGGAAAGTTCTTGAGTTGTTTGTCTTACGAAGATTGAGAAACATAAAAGAGAATTTTAATTGTGCCTGAGAATTTACGTGTATATAATCTTAAAGTATCATTACAATTGAATCTGTATGAAAATAAATATGGAAATCATGATCACTTCTTTTATCTCTTTTTAATGAACTGTTTCTTTAACTCTATGTGGGAAATCTTTAGTGTAAGATGTGGTGATATCACAGAAACACCCTCCCCATTCCCGACCTGGAACTAGCAATGGATAGATTTCTTTAGCTTTTAGTGCTAAATATCATTCAATGCCTAGGAACAATTAGGCCCCATTGTTCAAAATAATAAGAATATAACAACTGAACTGACAAGGCAGTTATTAAAAATATTAAAAGAGCGAATTTTCTTGGATACTAGTTTTAGATTCAAATGAGTGTTCCAGTGACCATGTATTCCCGAGTCACTGATTATGCAATCTTTGGTTAAATACAAACTTCACAATACATGTAAGACTAGTAACCAATATAATAAACGAATGCCAGTCGGTCGAGTACCGGGAGAAAATTAATACACTGCAGGATTATTTGTCCCTGATTCTATGTACCGAGTGACCTATTGTATAGTGGTGAGCTTCCGCATCTTTATAGAGAAAGATATATCGTTTTTGTTGTACACCGTAACATTTATATCAATTTGACCAAATGAAAAATAGCAAACCGATCACTTCCCACGCAATTCAGATATATTGTTTTGAGCTAAACTACTAAATTGTAATCAGCTTACAGATGATTCATAAGGAGTCCAAGTTTTTTTTCGAATACACAGGTCAAACCCCCACCTTTAAGATGATACGTTCAATGTGTAGGGTTGAATTAAAATTTTACGAAAGTAGCCTCAGCAAAATGGGCGAAACATAACTACTGCGGGAATTTTTTTTCAGGACGTACAAATCTATGATTTACAAGAATTTAAGTCCGTATTTTGTTCATTTCAGTCTTGATAGAGCATTGAAAATCTTTCTAGAACATGAGCGCTGTAAACTGACCTAGCTTCTATTCGCAGCGACACCGTTTTAAGTCGGCCACGTTTTCTTAGCACAAAACTTCTAACAGGGACTTGATCCCTGAACTGAATGGTTAGTACTTCCGGATTCAGCTGGTGGAGGGGGGCGTGGGGCAGGGGTGTGGGGGATGGGTGTCGAGATATTTAAAAATCAATCTTAGTTTCATTTATTCGCTGAACCGCTCCTAAACTCTATGTCACTGACCAATTTTTACGGCGCCTGTTGACGTCATCAACCGATCAGCTGTCGTTTGTAAACAACCAGCTGGACAACGGATAAGAATTCCTCTAAACCAAGAAATGCCATTCAACTCTGATGGCATAAACATTATGTGGAAAATCTATAAGCAATAAAATTAAGCAAAATTCTTCGCTATTATGCTTATACGGGTTCTCTCTTCCAGTAGTATTAGGCACAACTATGAGTATTACCAGCGTCATGTGATGCCAATGAGAATAAACACAACAATGCGATTACGTTTACACCATAAGTACAATCCCACACAAAAGCACAACGAGCCAATAATCTACGAACAGAGGCCTGTTAATAGTGTTATGCGAATTCAACATGACTGCAGGTTGGTACAAGTCTTTCTCTCTTCTGGAAAAAGGTGATTCGTCTTTTTTTCCAGTGCTATTATTATGGAATTCATGATGTACACCCAAATAAGCTAAAAAAACTTCATGAAAGGTCACAATGCACTACCGATAGCAACAGTCCCACAACAACATAGCGCAAAGCTTAGGCCTAATGTAAGTTGTAGCATGCACAGACGTACAGTACGATTGCTAGCCTAGGCTACAGATCTAGTCATATAGGGTACATGGAATTAGTACATATAGCAAGCAAACGTACGTACTTAGCTGTTTAACTTTAGATTATTAGCCTTGGAAGTGGCTCTGTGGATACAAATTAAAAAGTTATAAGCAATTGCAGAATGTCAGGCAACCCGCAAACAACACTTTAAGAAACGATGGCTACGCTGTCAGCCTAGGCTAGGCAATTTTTTTTAAAGCAAAAGCACTCTTTGACAAATTGCTTTTGGAAATGATGCAACATACTTTGTTGACAGCTTAGTCCAACATTAGCTAGCTCTGTTGGCTCCACTGGCTACATTAGCAGAATGCCCTTTCTCAATATATGGATAAGTTTTTCTTAATTGCATTGTATTCTGCAATTGTGCCAAAGTTTAATACAGTACATGATACATTAAATGTTGATGGTTCAATAGCACATTATTTCGATAGTGACACAACACAACATACTAAAGACCAAATTCCTTTACCCCAGAGTGGCAACGGGGATATAAAGTTTGGTACAGTACATAGTTCGGTACTAATTTAGAATCCGTACCATTCAACTATTTCTGTTAATCCATATCCCGCTTACTAGATCTCTCTCCCACATTCATGTAATCACTCCCTATCTCCACCTCCCGTTCTTCTATCGCCTAATCCTAACCGGATTATACAGTTGTTATTCTGCTGATTCGAAGTAAGCTTTCCCATTCATATGGTACAGATTCTAAAGTTAGGCCCATAGTTCATTAAAGTATTATTTTGTGGCTATTTGCTCAGCAGATGGGTGGAGAGCAATTTATTACCCCAGTAATTGTTCGGCAGTTAATCACAATTTTAAACTTGATTATGAAATGCCAGGCGAGGACTCAACACGATTCATGTTCACATTACACTCTTTGAATAATGAATAATGTTCAGGGAGTACTTCACAGAACTTTATATATTCTTTCCAACATAACAGTTTGCATATTGAGGGGGATATCCCCAACAAATCAAAACAATACCATGATGGGAATCAACATGAATTTATCCTAACTTTTGGCTTAAAGCCCCTAGGGTGCCTTACATTATTAGCCTACCATGGCACTTCTCTGGACTATCCCAGTGTGTGTATGTAACAGGTTGACAACTCTGTCTGTTGTCATTGAATTTTTCTAGGACCACATATGACTTTCAGAATGGGATTACATCAACCATCTAGCAGCAGTGTGAATAAGGAAATGAGTCATATATTACTTGACCAGCAAAAAGCAAAAAGAATGATATCTAATTACCGACAAGAAATGATACAAAACTGTAATGAATCAGTTGCAGATAGGATACTGAAGTTAATGCCTATATAAAATTATATATCAGAAATATGTGAGATTAATGGTTTAGTGGAAAAAGATCAAGGACCAGATTCAATGGTGCACAAGATTATCCAGATTATCTTACCTTTAAGGCATTGAATTTTAATTTAATTCTGCCTCTTGCTAAATAAATGCAAACTTGTTTCTTAAAATCCAACTGGCTAAACTGAAGCTGTCACTTGCATTTTCCTGAATTGCAGTACACATCAATTATTGTAAAGGGCTTTTGAGAGTAAATGCTGATAACAAGCAGTAATAAAGGGCTTTTGTTGGGTTACGGTGGTTACCAAATAATGCCAATTGTTTGACTGATGACTTGTCGACCAACCTTATAACATATGTTTTTTCTTTATGTGTTCTGGTAGAAAAATGACAGCCTTTTTTTTCTAATGGCAAACAGATAAATTCATTGGCAATTAAGCATCTAACCCAATTTTTTGAGACTTGCCTTGAATCCATATGTACTTTCTTACTTTTGTTCATTCCCTTGCTGCTACCCATGCCTGTGTATCATTTGTTTATATCCTCTCAGGAAATAAAATATGTAAACTATTTCATGTTTGAAAATAAATATTGATTTAAGCTTAAACTTATGGCAATCGTCCAACTGAAGCGTATAATTAGAACAAACGCACACCAGGAACACATTGTCTGCTGTCTTAGAGTTTGTAATTTCTGCTCAGCCAAGTAATGGACCATACTCCTGTACAGCTTGACTTGGTCAGGTAATGTTATAGGCATGTCTGAGGTTAGGGTGACAACTGACTGAAACAAATCATAAATCAAACTAGACCTAAAGTAATTAGTCAACTTGTTAATGGTCTTTGCAATTTTTTGCTCTTTTCTGAAATACTGCCCCCATCTAAAGGTAGGATGGCATGGAAAGTAATTTTGATGTACAGTAGCACTTGACAAAGTTTTTCAAAGTTCACGATTAATTAACCAGTTTCAAACTTCAAATGCAAATTAGAAAAAAAAATTATCCTGGATGCCTTTTCAGGAAGTGAATTACCTTGTTGACAGTTGAGAAAGTCATTTTTTAATGAATTAAGAGTTTTATAAAGATACTTCAAAGAACAAGGGAAATGGCTTAAGCAAACCAGTCCTTTCAGTCAAACATAACTTCTACTTGCAGAGGTTACTGTGAACCCCCCTAATGTGGCAGTGGAAGTTACTCTTTTTTTCTTATTTAGGTAGAGAACTAGAGATGTGTACTACATTGTACTTACCTAGAAATAAATAGTGCATATGGTGGTAGTGGGGTGGCATGTAGCTCAGAGTAAAAGTCCATCAAAACTAAAGTTACATACTGTACCTCCACAAATCAATGAATTTGCAGTGGCAGGAGTTGTGAGTCTTGGCTTTTTTCGGTTGGGGTACATCTTCCATTTCAATGGGGACAAGGTCTGGTTATTAGGACCTGAATTAACCTGCTGTGAGTTTATGTAAGCCAAACCAAAGACTCAAATATGTGGTAGGAATTTATAAGAAGACTTCTGGAGATCATGTCTCCTCTTGTTTTGATACTCTCAAGAATTGTTGTCATGTGTTAAGAAATCTCATGTCATTCAGTTCTAGCTTATAGTGTTTCTGTTTGCATTTAATGTCATGTGGATCCACTGAACAATGCTTTGCATCCGAGCACTTCCCAAAGACATCCTTCTCCTCAGGAAAACATGTTTCCTGAAAAAATAGCCCGTACTTTTTCTTAGTTAATTGAATGGGACATATTTATATTGCTCGTACAGTATACATTTCTCATAAATGATTGAATGTAACATAGTAGTGTGGAATGCAGCCTAATTCAATGGAAGAGTATATAATACATATCTTTACTTTGGCTTCTGTAGTATAAAAGCCTTACCTCTATCGGCACAAGAGGTATTCCAAATATACTGTATCTTTTACAAGTTTTACTTCCTTAAAGTATTATACGACAGTACATGCATGCAGAAGTGGTAATTTATAATCACTTAATGGTAGATACAGATATTTCAGCACTATGTTAAGTCCCCACCACCCCCCACCCCCCCACCACCCCCACACCCCCCAATGGATGGTCTAATATTGTTGTCTTCTATCTTATTGTTTTATATACTTACCAATCTGTACTATCACCTATGTACTGTACAGTATGTTACATGATTATCTAGTTTTACCTCAAGTCTTGTACATATATATAAACTGTATGTCTGAGTATCCGCCCCAGGTATGATGCAATGTCATAGTTTTCCAACTGACACTTTATTAAAGGTCTACGGACACCTACAGTAGGAACAATATTGTCCTAATCACTCTAATAGGTGTCAGAAATCATGAAAATAGCTGCAACTCCCATCAAAATCCCTCAAAGATTGACCATTTTACAATCTTTTCTTTATTCTAGTTTTATTTATATGAATAAACATTAGCTACAGTAACTACTGTATACACGTTGATGATGTAAATGGAGTGACTGCCTAAATTTCTGTTATGTTATCCCCTTTGTTTTCACAACCTTTCAATGTTTCAAGGGCACTAAACACAGGTTTGTGGGCCAAATACAATTTTTGGAATATTTTATTGATTTTGAAAAGTGGAACATCACATTATTCAAATGATATACATGGGCTTGTAATTAAAGGTTAACTTACCATATTAAGTGCTAAAATAAGAAATGTTGATGAGCGCAACACTCCATTTCATAGTTTACACATAGTCAATGAGTTTCCCAGATTTATCAAAACTTTCAAATTTTTGTGTATATATCTTGGAAATGAAAAGAGCTTTTCAAAATAACTTTGAAGATAACTTTGAAGATTTGAATTATAAATCACACACAACAAATGTACTGAATTTATATAGGGCAAATATTGTTTACAGGTGTAGGTGTCCAACTGTCCGTAGTACTTTAAACATCCCTACAGTTTAGCAGACAGGATGTCAGATTGTTTGACAATTTCCTCATTCTCTTAACTGCGAAAAAATAATGAATCATAGATATTTTCGTATTCTACGGGTAATACGTACGTTTTAAGCAGACTCACACTTCCTAGTTGATATTAATACACTATGCTGTTCTTCTTTCTGTGTCGTACCATAATTAAGCTTTCATTGATGATCACTCCTGTTGTGTTTACCTTAGTTATAAATATCTTTACCTACATTACCAGGTCTTGAAGAGTTTTTTATAGATAATGAACTTAACACTTAACACTTTTGAACTTGAACATTGGCATAGAAAGCAAAAGACTTTTGGCAGGCAAGTTACAAGTAGACAAATAGAGTTCTCAGACTCCACACAGTATTAAACAAAAGAAGGCAAAGAATGGCTGTTGGAAAATTCCTTTCATTTTTGTGTTCCTAATTCACGCTCATCGTTGTGAGTAGCTATGAGCTCATTGGCGGCACGATGCGCCAGTCTAGTTTCCTTTCAGCCATCATTTAGTCTAGTCTCACTTCTCGATATTGCACAATCCAGTGCTGTTGACTGTCATTGTAGGTTTTGAATTTTGTAATCAAGACTGTTTAGAAACAGTTTCAAATAAGACCCTTGAAATATGGAATCATTCAACACTTTATCACCATCAACGGAATCAGGAGACTTCATAGGTAAGTTATTGGTGCATAAAAAGAAGGTCTTTGTCATTTTTTCCAGAGGAATTTTTCAAAAACTCTACATGCAAGTTCGATGTAACGATTAAACTTGTGTGACCCTGTGCGAAATTTCTCAAGTCGATAGCGTTGTTGGTTTAAAGTTTTGAATGGTGATGCCTGGGCCACATTTTCATTGGATTTTTAATTGTGCGTCGGAAGTAAAATACTGGAAGTTTTCTTCGTGGGGTGAGTTAATTAATACTCCAAGCTGGTTGGCAGAAGGATGGAATACTATACAATGTCAGTGTTATTACCCTGGACTTGGTTTTTTATCTATTGTTGTATCATGTTTACCCAGGTATATTATCATGTGTATTGGGTCACTTATTGATATTACCAGTAGAGTTTGTAGATTGTACAGTGCTATGATAGAAGAGTACTGTACAGTCTTACTGTACAGGTGGTATGTTTAACTCCTTCATTACCTAGGGATGGTGGTGAAGGGATCATGAGTTCAAGGATGAAATTTTCAGAGACAAGCTTATCGATAGATTTAGTATGGGTGTAATAAGATCATCATTTTATTTACAAATATAGGCAGTTTACTTCAGTGAGCTAAATTTTTAATTTCATCTTGAGTAAATATCAATTTCTGTGAAGATCATGAGACGAGGATAGTAATTTCACGTCTACAGTAAACTTAGGATATAGAATACGACATCTCATGTTTAGTATCACATGACACACATGCTTGAAAGTTAGTTATAGTTCACCCTCAGCAATGGAGGTTTAGGTTTTGTGTACAGTAAGTATGTATGAATGGTCATGCCATATGTTAATACATAACCTGCAGCACTGAGAAGTACATAACACATGGCACTGAGAAGTACACACAGCAGTGACAGCACTGAGAAACTTACACACAGCAGTGACAGCACTGAGTAGTATACAGTATGTATATAAGTATAACTGTTTTGTAGGGCAGACATTCACTAGAAGGAAAGGGTATTGTTGTGAACTGTGTGTTGTGCAGTGATCGACTAGGCAATCAACAGCTATCCAGTAGATTTATACTTGATATAACTACTGTGTCAAGCAGCTATTGTACATTCCCCTGCAACAAGACTGAATCAATATCAAGGGATTATAAGTCTCCCCAGAGGGGTAAGAGATTATCTCTCCAGATGGGTAGTGCCTAGCTATTACCTGAGATGTAGAGCATGGGGTAGTTCTATCTCTCTTATGCACCCTCTCTGCAGTAAAATGCTGCATCAGGCCTACAGAAGTGACCGTTAATATATAACATATATGCTAGAATTGCAATATTTTAATAGTCTATAGTTCGCTCAATTTTAATTATAAGCACTTCTTTACACTGTTGGTACTATTTAGTGCACTCTACTTTTTATTAACCACAGTGTATGTATGTACAGTATGTATATTTTTAGATCCTCCTGCAAGCAGGAACTCGCAAAGAAGCCATCATTGGCTTATCAAAGCTGCAAGCTGACCGAAGTCAGTCTCTTAGATTCATATGTAACGTTCATGATTATGAATTGTCAATTGTCAACAACTCTGTAACTGGACGACATACATTAATCTTGGAGTGACTCGAACTCGGGACCTTATGATTGAAAGGCACCAGCGTTAACCACTGAGCTAACACTCCAGAATTGACATAATTGACTCCTGTTGTTGTTTCAGCACTGTCCACAATCAAGCTTAGAAAATATGAACTTTAGCATTCAGGTTGTTTCATAGACTTCCTGTTTCACACGAAGGTGGAAGAAAAAACTCTTCTATATAGTTTCACTTTGAGTTATCATTATCAACTGACTATCCCTATATGATTGTAGTAATGCCTACAGAGAGGTATATATACTGTAGCAATTAGTTATCATTATAAACTCACTATCCCTGTAGGCTGTACAATTGTAGTAATGGCTACAGACAGGTACAGTATATATAGTATTTAGTTATCATTATCAACTGACTGTCCCTGTATGATTGAAGTAATGGCTACAAAATTGCTGTATGTAATATTGCATTTATAGTTGAATGCCAATAATGTGTACAGTACAGTTACATACAATTACATACTCTAAATATCATCTGCATCACATCCCAGAATTATAGTAAAATTATAGTAAAATTACAGTAAAGTAGAGAACTACAGTATAGTCAGTATTGCGAAGTTCGGAACACTGCGAAGTTCGGACACCCCTAAGAAATACACGATTTCACCACATGTGACAACCTATAGCAACAGCCAATTTCACGAAAAACTACAAAGCTACAGTTATTTTCTCTCCAAAATGACCCGTGTGCAAGTAAGTACTTACATATTTGTCAATAAAATGACAGAGATCTATGAAGTCTGTTATAATTACTGAAAGAGCAACTGCGCCACCAATTTTATCACCAGCGCCACACTGTGGGACCGGGTGTCCGAATTTCGCAATACTCTAGCAAAGAAATACCAGTTCCACAATCACGAAGAATCTTTTTGGAATACAACGTGAAAACAGTTTGCAGGAAAGAAAGTTTGGCCGTGTATCGTAATATAACACACTTCTCCCACCATATCAAGTATATTTTCAGGTGATTTATACCAAAAGATATAGTTTTGGGGTGTTTTAAGGCTTAGGTGTCCGAACTTCGAAGTGTCCATGCTACTGTCATTTGTTTCTGATATTAGTCTTTTATCACACACCTAATGTACCCCCCCCCCCCAATTATTCATGTATGGCTGGACTACACCTTGCCTCTTACAGGGGTACGTTATTTATTTTCGAGATGTCCCAATACAAGTCTTTGGGAACTATTTGGGAGGTGTTCCTCTTTTTCTCTGTTGTTGTTTGCTCTTATGATTCTTTACTAGTCAGACCTATACAAAGGTATGCATGATGGTGGTGCTTCCTGCCAGTAACACCTATAGGCTACAGTAATTATACAAGCACATATTATATATTGTGACAGTAGTGTGTGGAGTTAGTGTCACTGATGATGTCATTGTCTACAGTGATACTGTGACATCACACATTGATAAAATGGCAGTCCCATTACATGACTATATATATGATATCAACCAAAAATGGACTCAGATTTTGCTTCTAAAGCTGTTTGAGGAGTTGTTCCTCAGAATGGACCCAATATTAAGGTATGCCAACTTGTGTTTGCCTCTCCTTTAAGACTCACATTTCAACAATTTCTATACTTAGTCAAAGCCTACACTTTTATAACGCTTAAATAGGTTACATACATGTACATCTATTTACTTCGTTCCTCGCTTACCTGTCTCCTCACAACCTATGCACCTTCATCTACGTGTCTAGTATGCCCTGGTAATCTTTTAACACTGTGCACCCTCAGCGACCGGCTCCTCCGGTCGTTGCCCTTCCATTTCATTCTACCAACCAAAGTGTTTACACATACGTTTTCGTAGTAGATTAAAATCTTTCGGAAATTGCCTGGAATATATTGGATTTTTACCTTCTTTACATCCTATGGGATTTCAGAACGTTTTACAGTCGTTTACAGCCTGATAAGTATCCTTTTCTTCTAAAGGGAGGGAGTTTGGGGGCTGTTTTTAGTGTGCGACCCATGCCCATGTGTTCGTTTTTGAGTAGCGTAACGTTACTTTTTCAGGTAGTAGTTCCATGAAGCTGCTTCGTTCATTTACGCCTGTTCCGCACTAGCGCGGATGGGCGGTATCTCACCTTTTGTATACATGTTTTATCTGTTATACTTCTTATAAGATGTTTGATCGTTTTCATGTACTTTCGTTACTTGGTCGCTTTTTCTAAGTGTTGGGTTTTCACCCTTGTAGCGTACTTTGTAGCCAAGATGTTGTTCGTTTCCATGTACTTTTGTTACTTGTACGTTTTTTTCTAAGTGTTGGGTTTCACTTTTGTAGCGTACTTTGTAGCGGTCCCGCACTATATATGCCTAGCCAAGTTTTATTAGAAAATTTCAGCTTATGATTCTTACCTACTGTAGTCATGGCTACTTACCAGCTCGGGAAACTGTTTTGGGTAAAAAAGAAAGGCTTTATTGCGATATTAAGGAATGGTTATTCTCTTAATGTGAGAAATCAATGGCTATTGTTGAATTGAATTTACTTAAAGGCATTGAAGACTGGCCTCAAACCGTGTGCGGCCATCTGAAAAAGTTAACTTTCCGTTGCTTGCAAGTGAAGTTTTCTTCTTGTCGCTACAAAATGCAGACAGTAATGAAACGTGATACCTTGTTATCTTTAGCTGGACCTGAGATGTCCATCGCTGTATCGTTTGTACACTGTGCTGTGAGTATTGGCCGCAGCTGTATGTACTGATTGTACACTATAGTGTCTAATTACCGACGGTAGCAAGCTGTGTGTGTATTTTCTGGGATCGATGGTGGTGTCTAACACTTCTGTTACACCTCATTCGAAACTAGGTCAGATTACCGGCATTAGACATTTCTTTTTGTGCGAGTCTTCACACCCTTTAAAGAGCAGAGCTACTTTTTGTGTTGATTTTATGATGTCTTGTACTAAAGTGGAGACCATAAGGTGAAGTCAGTTGTCAGTAATTTGCATATGATTTAATAGTACTCATTCACACTGTGATTTCTCACTGTGAATTTACACTGTGAATTGACACTGTGATGTTACAGTACTTCGCTTTTCGCTTACCTGTCTCCCCAAAACCCCAGACCTGTATCAAGCTAAGACGGTTGTTACTACTGTAGGGTGCTTTTATACCCCACTGTTTCTTTGTTCCTGTGGGGGGGAGGGGGTTATTTGCAGGATTTGAAAGGAAGTTATTTAAAGTATTAAACATGTATGCAGAAAGGATACGTTTGGTCGATATTTCCATTTTAAACTTCATCGTTCTGGTTTAGTCTTGCTTTCTTCAAATTATATATTTTCTACTTTCTCACAGCCTGTGTAACCTATGAAAGCATCAACAGTGTTGTGGTGGAACCATTTCCTCCACAAAATGCTGGCCCTATGTGGATTCTTGGGAGACAATTTGACTGCACAAGAGATCAACATCAAATAAAAGAGTTTGTTCATTCAAGACTCTGGATAACTTACAGAAAGAATTTCTCACCAATAGGTAAGTCCTTGAGATAACAGTGATCTGCTTTTACACTTCAAATGGGACCCTAAGCTAAAGGCACTTGTACTTTCGACACCATGCTCGTAGGTGGGTGTGAATTAGTGAGCTGATAGTCGTAATTGATTAATCGCCTTTGGAAGTTCTATTAACCGCGCTCAAAACCTAAGTTGGAATTACTCTACTACATGCTAGCACTACACATAATCTGCTTTTGCAAAATAGCCTAACCTATCAAAAACGACACTAAAGCAGTTTGTCAGCAAATATCGCAAAAGTACAGGTTCTCACATTGCTGCACTAGAACTGTGCTGTGTTAAAAATCAGGGTGCTCTGGTTAGATTCATGTATTTCCTTGTCAGTAATACGATAGTTGTGCAGTTCAACATTCAGTCCTAGCAGTGCTTGATTGTAAGTTATTAATCTTTTACGATTGCCAAAGTATTATTCATTTCTTCAGATATGGTTACAGTTACTTCATTACTGGCCTGGTTCACATTTATCGGATGTCTGATCGAGTGTGCCGATTGCAGTGTAGTTTAATTTCAATGTGCAAAATATATGCCTGCTATCACGCTAGGCTAGAGCCTAGCCTAGAAAGTTGAATGTCCTAGACCTACAGAAAACTCTTGCATTCTAATCATCACACGGCTACAAGGTGTTACAGTACATCTATTCATTGATTGCACGTTTGCTTTTATTAGTGCTACTGTAGTAGCCTCGTAGATTCATTGAAAGTTTTTTATTTACCATGAAGGATTTTAAGAAACGTAGATTGAAAGTAGTACAGTATTTCTCCATTATGTTTAAAGGAAATTTGTAGTGGCAGTCTATTTGGGGGTATGAAAAAAACTTGATATTAAATTTGTTCATCGCCACAGTCCCTAGTTCGGGATTTTTCTTCCTATGATCCAGGAGAAGTGAATTTTTGAAGCTCGCGCCAACTTAATCTAATATATTTTGAATTGTGTAGAACGATGAGCGACGGTCATCGCGGCACTTGATTTTGGGGGCTGCAGGGACGCTATCATTAGCAAGCTACACTGTAGCGAGGAGGTTAAAATTTCTGACAGTAAAATAACGATTTAGATGGAATTTTCCGTGAAGTTGCAAGTTAGGAATCTTTTGGAGAGTTAAAACATTCCAGAATTCCCTAACTAGTTCTTCTTCAAGTTCATAATATGTTGGTTCAGATATTTGTTATTTGAGAGATTTCTTGAATCACAGCTGTACGTGAAGTCTGTACATATTCCTGTGAGTGAATCAAGCCCAAGCTTTATAGAGTGAGATCTGGCCTAGTCTGACCAATGTGCGTCACTGACGTCACCTCTCGACCTAAGTCAGTGTTAGATTCAAATTTTTTTTGGCAGGATGGGCCAACATTTCAAGCACTCTATCACAGAAACTAAAATTCATCACAGGGCAAAGGCTTAGGGCTTAGAGACAAAGACAAAAGATGATATGACCGGAAGGACTGGATCTGATATTTCACTAAAAAATCCTTTAAATAGATCTGCATCTTTTAAGAGTTTGTTCTTTTCGTTTCAGGTGGAGTTGGGCCAAACACAGACCAGGGTTGGGGATGTATGCTAAGATGTGGTCAAATGATGCTGGCACAAGCTCTTATATGCAGACATTTAGGGAAAGGTTTGTAAAATTCTTGATTGAATCCACACTTGTACTCATATTCTAACACACTGTACATCAGTACTCATCTTACTTGTACTCGGGGCATTTTTCTCTGTCACGTCCGAAACAGGCGTGATTCGTGATTGACAGCTTGGTTGTGATGGTTTTAGTCATCATTTCTTCGATTATATTGCAGGGGCATGCTAGCGAGAGTACTGTTTATAAACATTACACAATATAGCCTAGCATTGCTCTACGTTAAAGGACCAAACGCAGAAACTGGCTTCTTTGTGACCGAAATAACTTCAAAAAGGGTCGCAGTAACAAAGACCCCTCCATTGAATATCAACAACTAACTAACTTTGACCTTCACCGCGCACTACAATGACACGTATTTGTATACAAATACAGTTGTTCTAGTTTGATTTTGTCATTTGTTAAGAATTCATAAGTACTCTGCTGTCGATCATGAGTAACCATGACAACAGTCATTCCATTCAAGGTGGATTGAATATTGTACAATCTGATGGTGCCAAAGTGTAAACTGAAAGAAAAGATAACATCTGTCTGAAAAGAGTTTCCTTTAAATCACAAAAAGACTAGTCTGATTCATTATGTAAATTATGCTTGAACAGTTCTTGCATGAAATATCAATAAATTACAGGAAATTGTGGGACAGAAACATTTCTATTTGCTATTCGGATCAGCCAGATAGTTTGACCTTTTACTTAGATTAAGATGATTTCTAGATACTGTATATACTGTACAGTATATACTGTATGTGTAAATATCACATAGTTTGGTGAAGGTTAGAATGTCTAACTGCTAATTGTTATAGAGTACAGTAGTACTACAGGCATGTACAGTACAGTAAAATTCAGTGCAGTAGTTTATTGAACCAACTTTAACAAGTCCTTTTTTAACAGTGCAATAGACAGAAACAAGTCATACTGCTTTCACTCTGCAAATTGAAACCAAGTTTCCTGTCAAGAATTCATTGAAATGAGGATATACTACTATACTGTGCATAAATACTGAAACACGTAAATTACAATACAATAATACGCTCAGATGTCATTTGTTGACCTCAATTTAGGAAACCCTAGTTTCACTGAGAAAGATTTGTGTTTGATTCTGCAGGTAATTGATAATGGTACATTTCAATTGACCTCTGATTTGGGGGCATATATATGAACACCACAGAATGTACTTATCAAATGTGCAAGCATTGGTTACAGAAAAAGAGAGTTTAACTGTAAGTGATTTTTATCTTCATTAAAATGTTATTATTTATTTTTATTTTCTTAGATTGGGTGTGGAACAAACACAATCCAAATGAAGATTATATTAAAGTTTTAAAGATGTTTCTGGACAAGAAAGACAGCTCTTATTCAATCCATCAGATTGGTGAGTTTCAAACAAGATTATCGGGCTAAATGTTACATTTTAACTTCATTTTACTCCACCTTTTCAAGTTTCCAAAACCCTGCCTTCACCTATTCTCTTGAACATAGCATACTAACACTTTTTGATGTGTTCATATAACTATTTGACATGTTTTCTTTGTTTTTCTTCTCAGCACAAATGGGTGTCAGTGAGGGTAAGGATGTGGGCCACTGGTACGGTCCAAACACAGTAGCACAAGTTTTGAAGAAACTAGCAGCCTTTGATCGCTGGAGTAACATCGCTGTGCATGTAGCATTAGACAACACAGTGGTCAAAGAAGATATCAGTAAGTTTGATTCTAACTGACAGGTTTGGAAATCTCATGTAGATATTAACACCAAAATGTACTAGTACTGGTACTGGCACTCGTAATGGTACTCATTTTTGTACTGGTACTGATACTGGTACTCGTACTGGCCCTTTTACTGGTACTCGTACTGGTACTGGTACTGGTCTTCGAACTGGTGCTCATACTGGTACTCAAACTGGTACTCCTACTGGTACTCGTACTGGTACTCGTACTGGTACTCGTACTGGTAATGGTACTCATACTGTTGCTCATAATGGTACTCGTACTGGCCCTTTTACTGGTACTGGTACTCGTACTGGTCTTCGTGCTGGTGCTCATACTGGTACTCGTACTGGCCCATTTACTGGTGTTCATACTGGTACTCGTACTGGAACTCGTAATCCTTCGTACTGATACTCCTACTTGTACAAGTACTCGTAATCCTTCGTACTGTACTCGTACTGGTGCTCATATTGATACTTTTACTGGTACTCGTGCTCATACTGGTGATCATACTGGTACTCGTACTGGTACTCGTACTGGTACTCATATTTGGTACTGGTACTCATACTGGTACTCGTACAGTACAACAAGGGGAAATCTACTTGTACTTGTTCTCAAACTGATTTACTCATACTGTAAGTCTGCTAAGAGTCATACCCAACCTTGGCCATATAAAACCAAAAATATATTCTGTATTCTGCTGTGCTGATACAAATCTTGAAATATAAACTGAAAACACAGACCGAGTCATTTGATAATGTATCAAGAGATATTGTAAACATGTGTTAGACCAACAAGACCTAAAAGCGAGAAAAACATATCTATTCAATTTTGTCATAGATGAGATTGATGACATACCAGTGTTCTTTATTATGTTGGACATTATGTATATAAAATATGCCAACATTTCTATGTCATTTGGTAAACCTAGGACTTTAACCTTGATATTATTGTATCTTGTTTATATATGTGATGTGTTCCTTGAAGTATGACAGACGGAACTATAAACGTGGGTTTCTAATTGAAAATTCTGCTTGCCTGGGTAATTGTTTCCTCTTTACTTCCCAAAAGAGTTCTTTGTCTTACGTTAACACACAATTTCAAAACTCAGCAGTTATTAATTACAGACATGAATAGTTTCACTTCCTGTCGTTCCCGTAAGATAAGGAAGAAGTAGATAAAATACTTTTCACAGTGCCTCTTTTCTCTTTACCATACACACTATTCTAAAGTACATTTCCTTGTCAAGGATAACCAATGTTGATGTCTCATATCTATTACATTATCAATATTATACCCATTTTAGATCACCCACCCGAGCAATCCTAATCTTCATCTCATAATTTCACAGAGCTATGTTCATATTCTCTTGCCTTTACCTTTCACAGGAGCTCTTTGTCGAACAGCTGTCCAGGGGAATAAACCCTCGTTCCACAAGCCCAGATCAGAACACGTCTTTCAGGACCAGGGAGCAAACGGCCCTCTCTACCTTGCCTCATCGGCACCGTCGTCGTCATGGAAACCGCTAGTACTATTCATTCCTCTCAGACTGGGACTCAATGAGATAAACAATGTATACATCAATAGGTTAACAAACTGTTTTAAACTGCCGCAATCCTTAGGAGTCATTGGAGGCAAACCAAACCATGCCCACTATTTCATAGGCGTTCACGGTAGGTAGTCAAAAATTCTCTCGACCCGCTTCCTCAAAATGAAAACAGATGTATTGTAATATTCGTACTGTCGTCCATTCAAGCAGTATTTGGCCGGGGAATCGGTTCTTAGACAAAATATTTAAAACCCATTCATATCTAATCAAATATTGCTTTTCCTGTTAAAACATGTGGAGCAAAACATGGAAGCATTTTATTATGAATCACAAGACAAGTTATATTATTGCCATACTAATTTTCTTGTTTTTAAAAAAGTGAAAGAAAAGTGGAATCATTTTCGGCTGTATTTTTTTTTTTTGGTCAATGTAACTTAATACATCTCTTCACCAAACAGGACAAAATCCTTTGAAAATTTGTCTCTGATGAAGTTGTACTCTCTCCTCCAAATTAAATTTAACATGCAGAAAAATAGCAAAAATGAAAATCTTCCATAACAAATTTGCTATCCCAAAAATGACAAAACCGAGCTGCGAAATTGATTCCGTGCAGAATAAAATATAACAGTGCCAGGGACTGTCTTTTCACTTTACATTGGCTCCCCACTGAGCAAGGCATTTACATTCAAGGTTCTTTGTTTGATTTATAAATGTATTAATAAACAGATCCCCGATTATTTGTGTGAGATGATTACTAAGCGTGATTCGTCATACCGTATAAGAAGTATATCTGCTACTACTTTAAACGTTCCCCGCACAAAACAGTTTGGCAACCGTGTATTTTCTGTGACTGGGGCCAGGCTGTGGAACAACTTGCCGTCTTCGGTTGCTAATCAATCCACATTTCTCTCTTTCAAGAAAGCTCTGAAGACAGTTCTCTTTAATAAGGCCTTTAAGTAATCCTCTTTTTTCTTTTTATTCTCTCTTGTTGCTGTTTTTGTTGATTTGTATGTTTTCTTTTTTCCTTGTAAAGCGCCATAGAATACCATTTTAGTTATGGCGCTATATAAATGCCTTATATATATATATATATATATGTAATATATACAGTATATGATAAATACTGGTATTTTGTTTTTATGTTACATTCTTAGATAAAAACCTTGTTTTCCTGGATCCTCACACGACACAACCGACGGTGGACTTTGATCAGTGGGGTCATATAGCTGACGAGAGCTACCACTGTGCATCTGTCAGCACCATGCTTATATCTAGTTTAGATCCATCCATAGCCTTGGTGAGAAAAAATAATATATAAGTGCTACCACTAACCTAAATAAATGCAAATTTATGTATGTTTTTACATCTTTGTTGTTATATCTAGTTTAGATCCATCCATAGCCTTGGTGAGAAAAAATAATATATAAGTGCTACCACTAACCTAAAAAAATGCAAATTTATGTATGTTTTTACATCTTTGTTGTTATATCTAGTTTAGATCCATCCATAGCCTTGGTGAGAAAAAATAATATATAAGTGCTACCACTAACCTAAAAAAATGCAAATTTATGTATGTTTTTACATCTTTGTTGTTATATCTAGTTTAGATCCATCCATAGCCTTGGTGAGAAAAAATAATATATAAGTGCTACCACTAACCTAAAAAAATGCAAATTTATGTATGTTTTTACATCTTTGTTGTTATATCTAGTTTAGATCCATCCATAGCCTTGGTGAGAAAAAATGATATATAAGTGCTACCACTAACCTAAATAAATGCAAAATTATGTATGGTGTTACAGAGAATAATTTAGTGCTCGATCTGTGGTGGTGAAAGATATCGTATAAAATAAGATAGATGAGGGTTGGTATAAAATAAGATTTGTATAAAGGTAGGTAGTAAAGTTAGATTGTAAAGCAAAACTTTTTGAACAAATTTCACAAGCATTTGATTAAACTTTTATGGCAAAGTGTACATTGTTTTGGTCGAAGCGATGAACTGCACTATACTAAACATTTAATACTACCACAGTTACTAGTTGGCAGGTTAAATAGGTGACATCTGAAAAAACATACAAAATCCTTTCTCTCTGTTTATTTCAAGTTTATAAACAGAAGAATTAATCATTGATGATAAATCTGCAGAATAACTGAAAATCCTGCGTTAGAAAGTCTGCAATATTACTTCCTTTGTGCATGTACAATTAATTTTTTTCTTTTTGTACTTTGACTGAACCTTACATTACCTGCCTGTTTTATGTATTGCTATAAATAGCAACTGATGTAACGTAGTGATGTAATGTTACTATTAATAACTCATTACGTGTTAACCTGAAAGAGAAACTTCCTGAATTATGAACTCACTCAGTTTCTGCATGGGTACCTTGGACGTGACATCATCAGCAGTTCTGCATAGTTTCATTTTACTATTATTATTATGCTGTTTATGATTAACAGTCAATTGTAGCTTGTTTGATACTTCATAATATTTCACTCCCAAAACATAAAATCCGGGATTATTTGAACATTTTAGGACAGGAGGATTGTCCAGAATTTTGCCTGACAACCATCAATCTCACATAATTATTTGGTGTGCTATAAATGGAGTACCATTATTCTATTGGTCGGACATCCTGGGTTTTCCATGACCTTAGGTCAAATTACAGTGAATGGAGTGATAACATGTAGTACTTGTGCACACATTTGAGGTCAAAGTCTGAAAACATTGTAAACACAATAACTAAAGGACTGTGGGACATATTTGGTATGTGACTGCACCTTATTGAGTAGAAAAGTAAATTTAACTGGAAACAGTTTCAAAGCCTGGTAAAAAAAGCCATAACTCAAAAAAATAAAGCTGGTATGGATGTGTAATAAGGCTAGAAATCATACATGGATATGTTGATATAACATGCAATGAAAATGCAACATTTGTGAGTGAATAACATTCTTACAATGAAGCAAAGGTTTAGAAGACCCATCAAATAACCATTCTTTTGTTCCAAAATATTCCAAAGTGTACAACACTGTAATTAATACTCTTGCTAAGGATGAATTGATGGTAAATCAGTGCCTGTACTGCATAGTTTTGTCTATTATTAGCATTTTTATACCCCAAAAAAACTTTTTCTAGACAGGTAGTTCAAGGTTGTTAACTGGGGTGAAGAAAAGTCCTGTCAATAAACAGATTTGCATGGAAGTGATTAGTATCCATTAACCAGTAAAGCACATTAAAAGCAAATGTTGTTATCCTCAGTAACTATGGAATGGTTCAAAATGGATGCAATAATTAGATGGTTCTAAGTAGATGTATTTTGCTTTAAATAAATGTGTTTTTTTTCTCTTTTTTTGCCGTATCTGTGTGCGTTTTCTTTGGTAAGCTGTTAACCAAGGGGATGTCTTTTACTGGAGGAAGTAAAAGAAAAGCAGAAGTTGGAATTGAACCAGGGACCCTGTGATTGTCAAAAATTTTCTGTACCACTAGACCATTAGATGGGACACTGTTATTTGAAGATTTTCTAATATTTAAAGATCCAGTTGTTTGGACTTAGGTTTTTTTCCAAAACAGTTTCCCCCCTGGTCCTCGTGCGATCAGGGAACCTTGTCAAGGGGGAGGAGGTACGCACAACTCACCTTGTCTGCTTGGGAACCTTGTCAGGGGGGAGGGGTCCGTGCAACTCACCTTGTCCGACCAGGGAACCTTGTCAGGGGGAGGGGGTCCGTGCAACTCACCTTGTCCGACCAGGGAACCTTGTCAGGGGGAGGGGGTCCGCGCAACTCACCTTGTCCGCTGAGAACCTTGTCAGGGGAGAGGGGTCCGCCCAACTTTGGATGGTGATAACCCAGCCAGGGCTTGAACCGTGTTGATCAGGAAAATCTAAAATGCTCGCGGCACAACCAAATACACCATTTTGGTTCCCAATGGATAAACTTCGTTTTTATCCTTTATACTTCCGCCTGCCACAAAGAACAGAAAATTAAAAGGTTCTGGGCTGGGCTTGAACCGCAGTCATGGAGATTGTCAGACTCACATAAGTCCAGAGCACTAACCACTGCGCCACTTGAACTGTTGAGAAATAATGCTCGTTTCTAATATTTGAACCTCAGAATGGAAAGGTTAAAAGAGCAGAAAATCAAAATGCACTAGTTGG
>KN885978.1:10163-33656 GCA_000934455.1 Apostichopus parvimensis
TATTCATCTTTTGATGACTTGTGACAAGTCTAAAATGATATTCTACATATTTGGGTATGAATGTTACTGGGAACATCAAATTACTTGAAGTTTTCTAGATCTGACATCTTTAACAATACAATTTTCCATCATTTAGTACTGAAGAAGTAAAAAAAACGTTTAGTGAATGTTTTTCTGACATAGCATGTATCAGGATGACATCACATTATACAGTACATTAGAAAATAATGCTGTAATTGTCTGCTATAGCTTGAATCAAGCTATTTGTCACAACCATAGAAAGCCTATTTATAGGCTAGAAGAACTACATCAAAGGGCACGTGGGTACCATGCATGGACTGTCATGTGATGTGTCCCAGCTTCCATGGCGGTACCAATTTGATATTTCTCAATATCATTTTGAGAATTGTAAGTTAATTACACACAATTGGAATAGGCCTAGACGAGTTTTGTAGCAAAGCTCATGTTTCTATCACATCGGTCTACAGCACAGTATGTCAACGTCACTTTGAAAAACTGTAAACACCGTTCAGTGTCGTCTGCCGCTCTATATGAATGAAATCAGTGTGCATCTATAACACCCTATGTCAGAGCAGTTTAACTGTTGATGGGAACTTGATGGTTGTCAAGAAAAGCTACCAGTACTTTGGGCAGATGTTAGCTAAGTAGTACTGTAGGACCGTGGAACGTGTCTGGTGATCTAAGCTATCAATGTTGGTCAAGGACTATAACTATAATGTTAAGGTACACACATTGCTAGGTACTGTAACTGTGTGTTGTCTGCTGCTCTAAGCCCACATATATACATTTTATAGTACTAGTTAGTAAATCACAATGGGCAATGTGGAGATTAATGCAGTATATCAGATTATCAGTACCACCCTGGAACACATTACAGTGCATGACCCTCTATGACTGGTTCACGGATTTACTGTGTGATGAAACCTCCAGGTTTTACTCGGGTGTCAACAGTATTGATACACACAGAGTGGTGCATCATGCATGACCATGTTTTTATTCAGAGTTGCTTCAGACTTCAGAGCTTCTTCAGACTTCAGAGCTTTAGCGATAAGTATACAGATATATATCATTATGAAAATTAAGGATAAAGCTGAACAATTTGCTGAGCTGCTGTATACCGTAACATCTAGGCCTTATACTTAAATGTAAGTTTAGGCCATACGCTTAAATAATAACAATCGTACAAAGTAAATCATAATTCACATGTGACAAGGAGTATACGTACAAACCATGAATACTTGTTTTTCACATGATAATAGCCAAGGCATAATGATGCAGCTCAATAAAGAAGGATATAAAACTAGTACTGCTAGTATAGGCTACTACTGTTGCTTAGCTGGGCCAGTGGAAGCAATCTTCAACATTGGCAGATCCAGCTCAAAGGTGCATGGGGAGGAGGTGGGGGCGGGTGGGTACCATTTAAAGGGATGCAAAATAGTTGTTATTGCTGACATTACAAAATAGGACCAAGCATTCTAGTGGAGTTTAGGGTATGATACCTTGGTCCTCCCCTCTGAAAATTGTTTAAACTGTAGACTCAATGATACTAGCTACAACAGGTGGGTGCCAAATTTAAGCTATGTAGGGATGTATCTTGTGTACATCTGTATATTTATTAAATGGTAAATATTTGCTGTTTGTTTCAATTATTGCAGACTTCATCTAGGTAATGATGGAAATGTGGAAACCGTAAAAGTTAAAAAGGATTCTATAACCCTTTTGGGGGATAAATTTCTTTGGAGTCAATAATAATACCATTTTCTGAAAAATAATGTATAAGTTGATGTTTCTGGGAAGTGTTGGTGAATGCTGGCCAATGCAAATGGTATGCTGGACAGGTAACGAATGTGGTGAAGCAGCTCAACTTTATGCGAATGGTGATCAATGAATGGTCACTATGTGGAGTGTTATGGAGTGTTAGCTCAGTGGTTAACGCCGGTGCCTTTCAATCATAAGGTCCCGAGTTTGTGTCACTCCAAGATTAATGTACAGTATGTCGTCCAGTTACAGAGTTTTTGAAAATTGACAATTCATAATCATGGACGTTAAATATGAATGTAAGAGACTGACTTCGGTCAGCTTGCAGCCTTGATAAGCCAATGATGGCTTCTTCGCTGTTCCTGCTAGCAGGAGGATCTAAACTACATGTGTGTATTCTGGATACGTATGAATTGAGTATGTAGTAAACAGTGATAATTCATTAACATTAAATGGGGTTATCAGTTATACCAAGCCTTCAGATTTTCACTTTGAAAAGTTTATGTCAATCAGATTGTATTTTAAAGTTTATGTCTATCAGATTGTATTTTTTGGTTTGGTAATATAATAATTCACTAGATTGTATATCTTATAAAATTAAATACTGTCTCCATATTTTCAGTATCTGACATAGATAAAGTGAACACATAGATTTCTTATGGCAAAACATCACAGGCATCTTGTGAACTGATTTTATCATGTTAATGTTTGTAATCCCATATATATCTAGCTATCATAACCCGAGGAGATCATTCAGTCTATGTACAGATGGAGCAAGTTGATCGTTAATGATATTGAATCTCACATAAAGAAGCTGTAAACAGTAATCTTAGTGTTGTTGGTACGGTACCATTCGGTGTTATTGATACTGATAGTATTACTGGAATATAATTTCATTCAATTAACTTTTCTTGCAAAGTAAATTTTCCATGTCCATGGCTGGATAGTACTACCAAACATTGGACATTGACCCTATCGGCTCTGTCCAGATGTTCAATTTGAAATATGTGGCTCAGGGCATTTGTTTTCCCAAGAATTTCCAGTGCCATTATTTTTCAGTACACCTTGTTGATTCCCCAGTCTATGGTGTTTGTGCATTCCCTAAAAAATTCATAATATCTAGTGTAAATCTGCTATTGTCTGACTGTTGTGTATATTATGAAGCAGACTTTTGTTGCTTGAACACTTTTGAATAGCACAAATATTACTTCATATCGTTGTTACCTGCTGAAATATGTATTATTGTTATGCAGCTTTGTGAACCTTTTCCAAGGTGATGTCCGAAACATTCAGTGATGTCCGAAACGCTCATAAAGTAACTTTTAATGAACACTGAGGATTTGAACTATAATAAGTTCAAAACTGTCATTATACCTTGTAGGTAGCTTGTCAACAACAAAGACCCCTTTGTTACAAATGTTACTTTTGATATGATATGCGTTGTGTAGAAAACATTACAGTGATGTCCTAATACAGTTGTGGTGATGTCCGAAACATAGTCCAAGACAGTCTTATTCAAATCTATAAAACAAGTGTTTGCATTTTTCATTAAATTTCAAATGAATTTGATGCTGTTTGTTAACTTCACATATCGTGATGTACTGATATATATTGCTAAGTATTAACAAGCATGGCCTTCGTTTAATAATTTGTCTTGTTGATCACTTGGATCACTTGTATCCCTTTTCTTGTTTTGAACTTGGAACCTAGGAAGGGTCCATATATCTCTTTTAGTACGGTTATCAATTTACTAAAATGCTTTTCTATTCATTATTATTGCCTTTTAATGAACATCATTTGTTTTATGACTAAATATTAGGTTATATTAGGTAAAACATTGGTGGGTGATGTCCGAAACAAGATCTTTTTGGAGGGGTGATGTCCGAAACAAGAGTCAAGAAAAAAAAAATTCTGAGAGGACATGACCCAGAATTTTCAGCTTTTGGTTAATATATGTGCTTATGTTGTGGTTTAATTTTATGGTATAATTGTTACTATTAATTTCAATTTTGTTCTTTAAAGAAAAACTTTTTTAACTTTATTTCAGGAAAAATTGAATTTTTTCTATCGATACTGTAATATTTTTTTAAAAGCATGATCGATATCATTGAAAACTTGTCTTACAATAGCAAATTTTGTGTTAATAAAGAAAATAACAACAGAATTCCCAAATGTAGCAGCAATGGAATGACGCACCACCATTAAAAAAAGAACAAATTTTGGAAAATTTATAGATTGTCACACTTTCAACCATCTTGAATATAATTTCCAGAATAGTTTAAGCTCTGGTCAATTCTGATTCATAAATTGGAGATATTAGTTATGTTATTTACTTAGAAAAGAAGTTCTTTACTGTAATTTGAAAATTTGGTACCTCAGGCAACCAAATTGGGCGCTTTAACGTGAACAGACCCATATGCTAATACTGTAGGATTTACATGTCATGACGTAAATATTGAGGGGTATTAAAATATGGAATTATTCACAAAAGGAAAGGCCACAGTTATATGAAGACCACTTCTTGTTTCAAAACAATGTTCCTTTGGTGAGGGACATGGTTACTAAGTTACTATCGTATCTAATGGATTCTCAGTAACAGTGAATTCTCTTGGTCTTTGATCGATGTTAGGTCTGCAAACTCTCGGTGAAGAATATGTGAACATTTTACAAGTCGATCACACACAACGTGCTGTGCCGTCGCTTCAGGTGAGTTAATAATTAACCCACAAACAAGTTATCTGCTGAGTTACCTAATGTATGCTATTGATATATATGTAATGGGACACAGACTCTGATTGGGGTTGAGAAGGAACATGGTTTGGGGTGAGGTGGGGGACGGTTAGGGGTTTGAGGGAAGGGTAATAGTAATGGCAAATGTAGGAGCACTCAAATGCATCACATTTTCAATCCGTTAAAGAAGGGAGTCTTCTCTTCCTTTGCTCTATACTTTAAAACTGTGGAAGAATATTTCCATATGACCATAATGAATTCATCAAAACATGTTTGTTACAGACGAGGATATCTTTTTCTTAAATTGTTTCCAGAGAAGGACCTTCTTAGTATTCACTCATGTGGTCTTTCCATATTTGCTGGATAAATTCCTCTCTCGACTGAGCTACAGGCTTGGAGCGAATCTATCAGTTCCAGTTTTACCTCTGGACTGGAGGGAAAGACTCAAGACAACCCTGCCTCTCGTTCGACATCTCCTTCTCCTGGCACACAGAACCCACATGGCTTTCTTTTATCTGAGCGGGGTCTTCTACCACATAGCAAAACGATCATCAGCAATTCAGTATGTAAGCAGTCGATTCAAATTCAACGGATGATACAAAATACTGTTTAATAAGGAAAGCCGGTTGCATTTCGCCACTGAAATTTGTACAATCCTGGACTACTTAAATTAGATGGTTTTTTGACTCTCAAAGGAGTCAATCGTTTAATGTGTCTGACTAAGGATGTCCTTTCATATTGTCAGTTCATCTGACATTGTGGTATGATTGAAAATGTGTGGAAGTTCGACATGGAAATTAAAGGTTCATCTGGACGTGAACTATGGTGGTTCTTCCAAATCTGCTAGGAATTAAGTTTTGTTTGTGGATTTTGTCATTTCTGATTGGACAAATTTCTGTTCAGACAATCAAAACATGATGTGGAGGGAGGGGGGGGGGGTTATCTGGTGGATGAATTGTTGGTTACATCATATTCAAATTGCATTAAAACTATTACAGGGCCTACCACCATATACTGTAGGTAACATGATAAGTTGCTGCCACCCCTAAAACTTGTGATGTGTTCACCAACCTACACGTGTCTCCTACAGTGTACATCCTATAGTGACGTACTAATCATTTACATGTTGCTAAATGTAAGGCAAAGGCTGAATTGATTAAATGGGAACTTTTCTTGTTTGAAATGAGTGGAAGAATGTCTGCTGAATTTAACCAACCTCTTACTGAACCTCCAAAGCACCATTATAGCTATAAGAAACATTTCCATTGGTTAATTATATACATGTATGTAAACATTATAGATCAGTTTGGTGTCATTGGGTTAACAGCAATTATTGTTTCCTCAAGTTTTCTTCAGCCAGCTAAAGTTAACTGATATTGTATCACTGTTGAAATGATTTTGATAATAATTTCA
This sequence comes from Apostichopus parvimensis, assembly GCA_000934455.1. Taxonomy (NCBI): domain Eukaryota; kingdom Metazoa; phylum Echinodermata; class Holothuroidea; order Aspidochirotida; family Stichopodidae; genus Apostichopus; species Apostichopus parvimensis. Next base: position 16,086 of record KN885978.1, read on the forward strand.
AGTAATTTTATTTCTTTTCGACAGCTCATGGTTAGGAGAGGTCTCTCAAGTGGGTCTCTAAATCCAAGCTTTCGTCTCTTAGGTATTATATCTCTCATTCAGCTCGCTTTAAGTGTTTCATGGCAACTTTATCAGTGGAAGAAAGTCAATGGGGAGAGTGAAGAAAGGCCAGTCAGTGAAAGGTGAGTTCAATTGTTGGGTGAAAAATATTTAAGCACCTTGAAATTTGTTTTGGTAATTAGTTTGATACCATTTGGAAGTAAAAGCCTCCTATACAGGGAGTTTATTTAGCTCAACAATAGTCAATTTTCATTTTGCAGAAGGAAATGAAAGTCATAATTTGGGAATACTGTAATGTTTGGATTTGATTTTACATGTGATTGGTTATTATGTACATGGAAAAAGTGTCCGGGTGATGAAATTATGAATATGGATTTGAATTATTAATTGCTCTAAAATAAGCATTCATATGGTAGCAAGGTATAGAAGAAGTCTGTGGTAGATGGACAATTTGGAAATGCTAATTTTTGTTGTAATTTTTGGCTGGTACCCAATTGGTCATCATTGGCCAAAACTGTGAGCAACTTGTCAACCAAGCACAAGAAGCTGGGCTTTTAGTGTCAACATTGCTTGCTCCAGTTGTTTTAGGGTCAAGGTGCAAGACTTGAACAACAAGAATGTTGCTTTGATAGGTTTAAAGCTACTTCTTTGTAAATGTGGTGAGCTGAGGCTTCACAGGCTTCACTCTACCACACTTACTTGTTTTAACGGACGATTTTAATGGTTTTAAATCTAAACTTAAGACTCATCTTTTGAAGAATATTTTTAATCAGGATTGTTTTATAGATTATTATTATCATATTTAAAGCATTCTTAATCTTTTATCATAGAGTTTATTTTGCAAACTTTTAACTGAAAATTTGATGGTTTTATTGTATGTAATTTACTATTTTTATGTTGTGAGACGCGTTGAGATTTTTTTACATGTAATGCGCCTTTTAAGAATATATTTACATTACATTACATTACAGACTTGGTTAACATGGAATGTCGTTCTGAACAAGCTTGTTGATAATTCCTTTGGTTGTTAGATTTTTAATTTATCACGAGAGCTCTGAAACTCCTGTGTTATCCGAGGTAGTAGTCAGACCTAAAAAAAGTCTCAAATGTTACTGTTGTGTGGGGAAGTTAAAGGAGTAGTACCTGGGACATAGCCATAGTGCTACCATTCATGTACAATCGATAAGTTGCATCAAAAGTTGGTAAAATTAGATCATTTGGTTATGAAGCACTTATTGATGGTAAAAGTGTGAGTAGGATGTCAGTAACATGTCAGTAAGATGTCTGTCTGTTAGATGTAAGATGTCTGTGAGTAAGACGTCTGTCGAAGTTGAATCATAAAGACCGTTCTTGATTTTTCCAATATATTTTGTTCCACTACTGAATTGTGACTAATAAAACGTGACGGTTGATTATTCCTTGTTTTCTTTCCATGCAGTTTGGACGAGTCAGTCGATGCTTCGTTACGATGTTCACTCTGTTTGAGCAAGAGAAGAGATACGACTGCTACCCCTTGTGGCCATCTGTTTTGCTGGTACTGCGTTATGGAATGGTGTGCTACAAAAGTAAGTTTAAAGGGTCGTCACTGATGACCCCCTTATTTGGGAATAGTGCAAAGGCTTTAATAAGTGATTAGAGTAAACCAAAACATACCGAGGTAGTCCTTAGTAAATAGCTACTATTAAAATAGATATTCCATTGTCCGATAATATATCTAATGTGAAACTTAGTGATGTTAGCCTATTTAATCAGTAGAAGTGTTTCATTGGAACAATTGAATTTTAATGAGCTAGTCCTTAGTAAATGGCTACTATTTAAATAGATATTCCATCGTCCGATAATATATTTATGTGAAACTTAGTGAAGTTAACCTATTTAATCGGTAGAAGTGTTTCATTGGAAACAATTGAATTTTACTGAGGTAGTCTATATTAAATGGCTACTATTTAAAAAGATATTCCCATTGCCCGATAATATATTTATGTAAAACTGAAGTTAACCTATTTAATCCGTGGAAGTGTTTCATTGGAAACACTTGAAATTTATCCCAAGTATCACTGTTCTAGTTTTCAGGACTGGGGTAATAAGAACTTGAGAATAGGTGAAAAGTATATGCCTAGGAATCGGGTTCAGACCAGTAACCTCAGGAATAAAAATTGTTGTGTACCGAGAAACGGCCAACTAGCTCATTCGGTTGAGCAGAGAATTTGTTAATTTGACATCACTGGTTTGAATTATTCTCTAACTCAAAATGTCTTTATTCTTTTCAATATGTGTAAAATTGTTCGAGAACACTCACTCATTTGTTAGAGCATAGAACTTGTTAGTTTGATATCACTGGTTTGAATCATATTCTATCCCAAAATATCTTTATTTTTGTCAATATGTGTACAACTCACCAGGCAGGTTGCCCTTGACGATGAATAGAGTCAGAGATGACATTTTCAGTTACCTGGTCTTGTTCTGGACTGTTTAGTATAAGACCAGCAAATGACGACAAATTAACACAAAATACAACTGTAGATTATTATCGGGGTAGAAGAATTATGCTCATTACTGCTGGAGTGTTTACCTACATGGGCCAACTACTTCATAGTGTTCGTTTAAAGTTATCTGCACTTCTGGGATACAAAGGGCTCTTCTGGCGTGGATCAATTGAATTGTTGATGTTGTGGAACATCATCTCTTAAAGGGTGTGAAGAGTCGCGCAAAAAGAAACGTCTAATGCCGGTACTTTGACCTAGTTTCGAATGAGGTGTAACAGAAGTGTTAGACACCACCATCGATCCCAGAATATACACACACAACTTGCTACCGTCGGTTTTTAGACACTAGTGTACAGTCAGTACATACAGCTGCGGTCAATACCCACAGCACAGTGTATAAACGATACAGCGATGGACATCTCAGGTCCAGCGAAAGATAACAAGGTATCACGTTTCATTACTGTCAGCATTTTGTAGCAACACGAACAAAACGTCACTTGCAAGCAACAGAAAGTTAACTTTTTCAGATGGCCGCACGGGGTTTGGTGGAGTCTTCAGTGCCTTTAAGTTAAAAATTATAGGGGAAACAAAATGAGTGAGAATAATTGAAATTATTTTGATGAAATTCTTAGGGAGATTCTTTTGAGATTCCATGTTTTAACAAGTCATCCTTGCATTCTTTTCAGCCCGAATGTCCTTTGTGCCGTGAACCTGTTCAGCCGTCCAGACTAATATTTCTACAGAACTTCGGACCACCTTGAAGGTTCTTTCAGCAATCTTAGATGATACAGCAACCTTGGACATTCACTGAGGAAGGATGCATTCCCTGCGATGTATATATAAAACAGTGCATCAAGGCCGGTTGAGATTAAAAGTGATCCATAAGGATTTGTAAAACTTTCCAGTTCTTCGAATCACAGAATAAGATGTGCAGATCTATGGCAGGGCAGCGTAAAATTCCTACAAAAGTTATTGTGGTTCCAGATGTCTTCCACGCTCTCTGTCCATCATTATTACAAGAAGAAATAAGTATTTTCTCATAAATATGTCAAATTTAATTTGTGAGTCAATGGTTCAATCATAGCAGTCATTGTCTAATCATTAGATGTTCGTTACAACCAGCCCATGTCACCTTTTTACACTCTCATCTCTCCCATCAATCATATGATTTGAAATGCAAAACATTCAGATCAATTGGGTAGTAGAAAAGCAAGACAGAAAAATTGTAATTTATTATTAGTATTTTAATTTATTCAATTCCAACTGGGATTTCCTACTGCAGTTACACTAGCAACAATTGACTTCTCATGTGAACATCATTTTATAACATTCAAATAAAGAGATTGTTATTAAAAATCAATAGAGCTCAAGAAAAACTACAATTTCTGTGAAATTTACATATTATGGTTTATTTGATTTCTGACATTGCTTGGTCATTTTATTCTGAACAGATCCATGGGTTAACTTAAATATCAACAATGATAAATAATTTGATAAATAAAAAAATTAATAAAAAAAATACAATAATTTTTTTTTCACTCTAGTTTGTGTCTGGACAAGCATTTATTTTGTATAATCTAAAGAAAGTATTGTTTTATTATAATTTATAATTTAAATAATTAATTTAATCTATGTTCTTAGGATTTCAAGGTGTGTCTCTGACTTTTTAATGATATGATTTCAGTAATGTGACAAATCTATAAAAAAATGAATTTTAATAAATAAAAGTTGAAATTATAGGTTCCAAAAAATAATCATAATTGAAAGAATGAGGTAGGGCATTATAAGATTGTTGCACACATGCTGTGAATCTTCCATTAATAACATTCACATCTACAAGTCTCTAAAATCCTTTACGCTAAATTTGAAGACCATAGAGCCATGAAAGGGTTAAATATGTTGTCAAAAAACTCAAGCACACTTAATGATGAGCACACACTGAGCAACTGTTGTTCTTTTGAGGAGCGTTGCACATAAAATATTCCCCGTAATTGGCTTTATATTTCTTGAAACAAGGCAGTCGTGAATTTTCACGAATTGCAGGACTATTGCCAAATTTCGGTCGGGGAAATGCTACGTTGTGGTCTTAAATGGCTGAATCCTGATCTATTGCAGTCATATCAATACTGCCTGACTGTTTTTATCAAGATTACAATGGTCGAGGCCTTTCTGCTTGTCCATACTGACAATTCATAACTCTACGCCTATGGTAAAAAAACAACAATTATCGTTCCCTAAGATGGTCCTCAAATTTAACCAAGGTCGTTTCAGGGTTCTCATTGTACAAATGTCAAAGACTACTATCATGAAACAGCTTGTAGTCTCTAACAGTAGGAGTGGGCACTTCGGTGCCTTCCAATCCTAAGGTCCCCGGTTCGAGTCACTCCGAGATTAATGTATGTCATACAGTTACAGAGTGTTGACAATTCATAATCATAAACGTTAAATATGAATGTAAGAGACTGACTTCGGTCAGCTTGTGGCTTTGATAAGCCAATGAAGCTTCTTCCTGAGTTCCTGCTTGCAGGAGGATCTAAAATACATACAAATACATACTTCAATTGTAACAGACTGCTATAGTAACACGATCAATCATGAAACAGCTTGTAGTCCCTAACAGTAGGAGTGGAGCAACTTGTCAATACAAGTTCCATTACATTTGAAGAGTGTTCAACAATGTTCATTACTTTGTTAATGAAAATTAAACATAAAAGACAATAGAAAAAACATAATTTCTTTATGAATGAAAGCACACAAAATTAAATTATTATAACGACTATTATAACGATTATTATAAGTTTATAACGAAGATAATTTGTCTTTGAGACTTGTTTACGGATGGTTTTACTGATTGCAGCTGCATACATTGGTACTGTCAGAGATGAATGATAACGTTCAATTGCAGAAGAAATGGAATGAAAATAATGAAAAGCATCAAGACAAAACTTTAAATAATCTCAAATAAAATAAAGAAAGAGAGATATAATTGAATAGTATTTGTAAAATAATTGTCTTTTAGACTTACTGATGGAAGGCTTAATATCTGCATAGAAATCTTACAATAAGAAAGAAATTACTGCTTTAATTGGTTTTAAACTTTGAAATTTGATATAGAAATTTAACTCTTGAATAAAATATATAATTACTAGCAGATTTGTTGCAATTGGGCCTTATTTACATACTGTTCAAATATAAAATTTTGCTGTTGTAAATGAACGAGTATGTATGTCAAATTTTTCCCGTATTCCAGTAGATCTAGGATTCTGGTTTGTGCTCAGATATTATCAGGATGCTACAACTTGACAGTAAAAGAAACAGCTTCACATGTAATGATTAATCGGCATACCCACACAATCACAAATGTGAAGATCCACTTTATGGCCACCCTGTAAAGCACTTTACCGACCCAGGGCAATACGTAGAATTTCCTCATTGTCATTTGGCGTTTCGGAACGGTCGGCATCTCTAGACGAGAACTTCTGAAAAGTTCTAGCATGGAATTTCAAGCCAGGTGACATTTTTATGGCATTAATGATGAGATTTTTTAAAATTTCAAGCATTTTGGTTGTCGACTATTTCCCTCTGGGGTTTAATTTCGTAGACTACAAAGAGTGAGGAGTAAATTGCTGCGAGGAATGCGAGAAGAGAAGACAGGAGGACGATAACGAGATGGCTGCCAAACCAGATCACCAAGGGGCCAACGATGGTGGAGTCGATAATCTGAGCGATAAATATCTGGACACCTATACACGCGATGTCCTTTCCGATGCCTCTTCGACAGCCGCGCTTGCCACTCACATACTGAAAGAATAAAGGCAGAAGAAAAGTTGCACTGTGCTGATCAAATCAAAGTTACCTAGGCAACAGAATCGTCACTGAGTATGGATAAAAGCTGCCGTCATATCTTGAAGAGAAGGGAGGGAGGGGGGAGGGGGGAGTGGTAAAAGAGATGGTGTAGACCAAGAAGGTATTAATCAATCAATCAGAAGACATTTATATAGCGCCAAAATCAACAGAAATTGTTCAAAGGCGCTAATACCATAGCGTGTACAACTTAGCCTTGGTCATTGGTAACTTGTCACACCTACACATCAAAGTGTGCGCAATTCAATCAATCTCTCCTGGGGCACCACAGTGCGTCACAACCACGTGTCCCCCGGGGGACTTACCTGGGAGTAGTGCTGTAAATATTAGCCTCCCACATTAGATATTACAATAACACACCTTTCAGCTCTGATTCTTATCTGTAAAGTCTAATTGCAAAGGGCTGTGGCATCTCCTACAAAAGTGTGGTAGGTTTTAAGCTTTGAGTTTAATATTTCAAACAGTTACGATATTTAATGCCGGAAGGCCTATAGTTGCAAAGTCTATTTGATGGCAGGTGACATTACCAACTGAACAACCCGCTATTTAAATGTTAATATGTACATAGCATGCCACTTCTCTCCTCAAGTGCCCAACCCAATTTATTCCTCCCCTCCCTCTACTCTTTAATTTTCTTCCTCTTTCACTTCCATACTTCCTCTACGTACTTTACCTCTCGTCACCGCAGAGGCAAGTAACGATAGAGGTGAGACACTGACCTGCTCACTTTCATGATAGACGCTGATAAGGCAGGACGGCATGGTGAGAAGTATGAAGAACATGACACCAAAGGAAGAACAAAGGACCATTGTTCCTATCGGAGTCCAGGTCACCAGAGCCATGCTCCCCGTACAGACGGCGAAGAACAATTGACCAAACACGTAGACTGTTCGATGACTCACGTACGACGCCAGCTTTGAATATATCCCTTGAGAGACAGTGAGACGTTACACCAGATTAGAATGTTCACCTTTTAAAAATGATGAATTAAAGTTTATATCCCCTCACCCCCCCCCTAAGAAAAATTCACTAGCCAAGAAATGCACAAAGTTTGATGGGTGAGTCTAGCTCAATTGCTTCCAGCTATTGCTTCTTCCTACAAAAACTGAGGGTAGAGCCAAGATTGTTCCTTGAGGAGGGTTGGGAAATGAGTTGGGAGGGAGGTGGGGGGGGGGGTTAGTAGTAAGGGCATCGCTTCAAGTTTCACAGGTTTAAATAACGTGACACAACATATGTTACTTGATATTCAGAGTTTATACAAAGGTGGGCTGGAACATGAAACAAGTACCAAGATATAATCTGGATGTTATACAGAGATACTAATAGCACTGAGGAATCAAACAAATTTATATAGCCACTTTCATGCTAGTCCCACTGGCATCCATGTTATCTCTAAAGTTATATTGATTTACTGTGTATTTAAGGTTGAGTTGTATTCACAAATTTCCTGATACAAGTCACATCACCAGTTCTACAGTGAAAATGCTACAAAATCCGTTTCGAATTGTTTCAGGTTGTACGTTGCACACAGGGACGTAGCTAAGGCCTGATGATTGGGGGGGTGTAGTGTCTGAAATTCCAACTGGATGGGTTTTGGAGCAAGAAAATTCCGACTGCTGCCTTGTACCCACCCCCCCCCGTACTACTCGTCAACATTAACATGTTGAACGCGCGCGTAGCGCGCGGAAATTTTTTTTCGATACATTTGTACACAGGCCCTCATTTCACAAACTTATTAATCACTCTGGCTAAGCAAATAAGCAACTGAGTAATGTTATCTGCCTATAGGCTACATAGACTACTAACTACAAAAGCTATGTTAATGTAACAAAGGGGAAATTGTTTTTCCAACAAATTATATTCGACGACATAGTGAATTACCAAAAAATACAGTGCTTTTTACTAGCACGCTTAATATTGTTTTCTTGGGGGGGGGGGGCTATTTATCACTCACATGAAAAACTTTCAATTGTGCACTTCATTCCAACTGAGCATTCAGAATGAAGTGAACAATTAAACATTTTGCAGAAAAATGTCAAAAACATTTTCAGAAATTTTTTCAATTGCTCAGTTAAAGCAACTGAGCAATCCAACATTTTTCTGATTTTTGATAAGATTTTATCTTGTTATCTAAACAATTTACTGAAAAATGTCAACTTATGGGGCAAAGTTTTTCTTATTGATGGCACTTTTAAGCTTCCGTAGATTAACATTGAGTGTTTTAATCGTATACCATACAATGTATATCCTGAACTTACTTGAAGCTAGCGAACAAGGTCAACCCAACCAATAGCAAAATTAATACATGAATTAACCGAATTGAAGCTGGCGAACGTTTGTACAGTAGTTCTATTAGAAATTTTTTTTTTTAGAGTATTCAAAATCATACGAAGTTTTGTATGGTGGAGTATAAGGATCGCGAGATACAATTTCTCAATGTGACAAGGAAAACGTGGTAAATATCACTGATCAAAGGTCAATTTTGACCGAAAATTTTAGGTCAATCACAAATTTCAAGAATATGTGAAAATGAGAGTGCGACAGTCGGAAAATTAGAGTGCGACAGTCGGAAAATTAGAGTGCGACAGTCGGAAAATTAGAGTGCGACAGTTGGAAAAATTAGAGTGCGACAGTCGGAAATTCCGACTGTGGCACTGAAATTTTCCAACTATTGTCAGTTTTACCAAGATTGGGGGGGTGAGACACCCCCCACACCCCCCCTCTAGCGACGTCCCTGGTTGCACAACACATTACATTACATTCAGTCATAATCCATCCTAGGATACTAATGACTGGCTTGTTCTGGTCGTCATGGAGAGATGGAATGAGAAAATCCTGCAAGCTATTAGAATAACCCAAGTACATTCATTTGCGGCTTTGATAAGCCATTGAGGCTTCTTAGCAAGTTCCTGCTTGCAGGAGGATCTAAAATTCATACATACATAGGTACATACATTAATTTTGAAAATGAGATTTAGTTTCTGTTTAAATTTCAAAAGATGCATCGCAAATGATTCATCTTCTCATACTTTCATCTGTTATGTTAGCTTCCCGAGAAGTTTGTTGTCTTTTACCTGCAGTTATTGCACATGAGAAGGAAAATATGCAGAGGCCCCAACAACCAACTTGGACACCCTTGTCATAAAGTGCTCTGGCCTCTGACCCCTCAGCTGCCATTGGATCGCCTTCAAAAGAGAAGAAAAGAAAATCAATACATTAACAATCCAATACATTAAACCATCTTATTGATCATGGTTGCTTTAATAGGTTAGAGCTTACAAACTATATCATGGACTCAAAAACCAGAAAAGGGAACATTATGAGAGATGAAATGGGTGAGGAAACTTGTACAGATACACAATGTCTGAAGTAATCAGAGAAATGAAGACTTTGAAAGACATACACAATGTCTCAAAGTAATCAGGGATATGAAGAAGACTTTCAAAGACTATGTCTGAAGTAATCAGGGATATGAAGAAGCCTTTGAAAGACTATGTCTGAAGTAATCAGAGATATGAAGAAGACTTTGAAAGACATACACAATGTCTCAAAGTAATCAGGGATATGAAGAAGACTTCGAAAGACATACACAATGTCTCAAAGTAATCAGGGATATGAAGAATCCTTTCAAAGACTATGTCTGAAGTAATCAGGGATATGAAGAAGCCTTTGAAAGACTATGTCTGAAGTAATCAGAGATATGAAGAAGACTTTGAAAGACATACACAATGTCTCAAAGTAATCAGGGATATGAAGAATCCTTTCAAAGACTATGTCTGAAGTAATCAGGGATATGAAGAAGCCTTTGAAAGACTATGTCTGAAGTAATCAGGGATATGAAGAAGCCTTTGAAAGACTATGTCTGAAGTAAGCAGGGGATATGAAAAACCCTTAGAAAGACATGTAGGTCTGAAGTAATCAGGGATATGAAGAAGACTTTGAAAGACTATGTCTGAAATAATCAGGAATATGAAGAAGACTTTGCAGGACATACACAATGTCTGAAGTAATCAGGGATATGAAGAAGCCTTTGAAAGACATACACTATATCTGAAGTAATCAGGGATATGAAGCCTTTGAAAGACTATGTCTGAAGTAATCAGGGGATATGAAAAAACCTTAGAAAGACATACACTATGTCTGAAGTAATCAGGGATATGAAGAAGACTTTGAAAGACAGCAGAAACTACCATATTAATGTTTATCTTAGAGGAAAGGGTAAAAGGAATGCCAAACTAAGGAATTAATAAACAGTGATGTATTATTCTTGAAAGAAAAATTGAACAATTAATGGGAAGTTAATTCTCACATTGATAGGTTGAAATGAACATAGCAGATTCTGTTAAACGGTGAAGTTATTTGACTATGTAAAGGATCATATATGAGAGAGATACTAGAATCATTGTCCTACGGCCAAATTTGGAACCCACCTTTGTAAACGGCTTGCGCCATATAGTCGGTAAAGAACAGGAGCACCACCAGATACGACAACCAACCCAGGAAATGATTAAAGCAAAGGTGTGCCAGCTCCCTTGGCATGTAAATAATGGACCTCAGAAGATCCTTTATGGATCCTGGTTCACCTCCATCATTATCATCATCATCAGTGTCATTATCTTCTTCACCACTTTGCGATCCCTCGACGCCCTGCATCACACTTGGCATGGATCCCTTCAATGACTGAATGCGAGTCCTACCAGAATGCAGTTGCCGTGGAATGTTCATTGGATCTGACAAGAGAGGCCTAGTCTCATCCAAGGCATCTCTGTCTTGTTGGGATGATATCCTCTGGATATCCGAGGCTTGTAGAGGTACCTCAGGGATGCTCAACAAGTTAAGTATAAACGAAACAGTAGCCAGAGTTCCAACCATGGTAAAAATGATTCGTTCTTGATGACCGATTACGGAAAGGATTGTCGACTCCCAGTTAATGCCGTTTAAGGTATAACCTAAGCCTCCTCCAACACCTAAATGACAAGAAGACAAAAAATGGAAAATTAATCATAATTAAAAAACTTATTCCTTAGGGGTTGGTGGAATTGGATTATATTCCACCTCTTTTCTCTCCCTCAACTGCTATTTTCTAAGTACAGATCTTGAATAGTTTGTGTCTCTCCTGTTCAACATGCTATAATGAAACAACACACATGCTATTTTCATAGCAGCCATAACAAAGATAATATACATACCTCCTAGGAGGGTGCGCAAGCTCAGAGCAAATTCCGTGTCTTTGATACAGCAGACATCTATCAAGTACGCCCTCGCTGGACAGTCACCCGAGTTTGCACTGAAGTCCATGAGAAACAAACCAAGCAATGTAATGATGAGCCCAATTAAATGATTATCTGAAACAGTCAAAATGAAACAGAGATCATTATGCCATGTTACTGTATAAAAGCTAACAAGTTGCTAACACATGTATTTTGCATGCATACACTGTATGACATTGCAAGCACATGCAGCATATTGGGTCAACTCCAAATGGAGCTAATGATACTACCTTTCTGCCTGCAACATAATATGAAATCTAAGCTGAAAAGCCATGCCTATGTGGTCACTCGTAATATTTAAGAAACTGCCTTCCAGAAGTTTTAGACCTACAGTATTTATGTATTGAATGGAACAAACTAACAACATCTATTTGCTCAAGTATAAATGGAGATTTGCATGCTCCAAGATGGTGACTTTCGTCTGCTTACATAGTCAGCTGTTTGCAATGTTCAACTGTGCTGAGGACCCACTGATCAGCTGTGTAGATAACCAAGGATAGCTCTCTTAGTAATGGCATGGATCGTATCACATTCTCATACTGAGACTTAATTGACCAACTTAACGCCTCATTCTGCATTCCATTATGAACACACACATTACTGATAACTTTCATGACTGTCTACCCTGCCTTTTTCCATGGAGATAAACAGGTAACCATAGCACACAACCACAGAAATATAATTTTATTTAAACATTAAATGAATGACAGACCAACCTAGAATGACATTCAAGTTTCGACACCATTTGTCCTTGACAAAATTTGTAATGTATTGTAAATATCTGATTAGTGGCTATAAAAGTTTTAGACTGTTTGTGTGTGTGTTTCTGATGAAACATAGGATGAGGCTTTCAGGGTGTGGCAATCTTGCATCATGTGCACAGAATCCAGATTTGAACTGGGCTTGATTTCCCTGTGAGTGTTCGTATAACTTGCCTGGAAGGCAATTAATCAATGCAACATATGTATTGATGTGGGGAAAACAAAATGGCTTGTAGCTTACATTTCACATTCATGAACAGTAAATTGCAATTTGAAAACTGCAAAAGTTCAAGGCTTTCTTTAGTCTGGCCATCTCACATAACTTCACAATACAGTTAAGTCCTAGTGACTGTTACACTCACATATTCAGCTTGTCATGTCAGCCAAAAATTCAGGTGTGCACAATTCTATCTGTCGTATTGGGTCATAGTTCTTTGGTTAACCATTTTACAAGATATTTTACACCATGCATTTGTGTTCATGCTCCTATATATACATTTAAGGCAGTAAGGCACATACAACTATGAACCAACCTTGTGTATCTCCTAAAAGCATTCCAATGTCCCCACCATTCAGCAGAAACGTCAAACCAATAATCATGCCGATGACGAAGGCTAAAACAAAAGGTCTCCTCCTGCCCCATTTAGACCGGCATCTGTCGCTCATGGACCCTATGATGGGTGTAAAGATGAAGCCAAGGATGGGACTTATCATCCAAGTGATGCTGTACAGCTGATTCGGGAGTCCCAGCTGTAAAAGGATCGGTGTTACTAATGCTGTCTCTGTTGCATACAAGATTTCCAAACCAAATTGGAACATGTTGTTTCTGTACAGCTGCCAAAAAGTTCTGCTAGGTGTACGATCTACTTCATCAAACACAGATACATCACTTGTTGATTCTCTATGCAATCTTGGGCTAGCAAGACTATCATTAGACAACTGCATGAAACTAGCATCATCGTTCATCACAGAGATTGAGCGACTCATGCGGTGAGACCAGCTGGTGGTTCGTGATCTTCGAGCTGCTACTGCTCTTTGCTTTTGTTGCTGGAACAAAATGTGAGGATGACCTTCAGGTAGTGATGACCCATAATTCATTCTTCTGCTCCCAGGTGAGGTTGGCATTGATGGAGAAATTTGTGTGTGTTGAATCATGGCAGTTAAACCATCATCATCATCACAACTCTCACTAGCCATTATTTCAACCTTTTCTAAACGAAGAAAAGAAAAAGAAAGTCAGGATACATGTGGATCACTGCTTTTGTTTCAGGAAGGTTTTAATGTATCAATTAAACAGAATGTGATATACATTTTTGACCTGCATTACTCATGACTATAGATGCAAGTTGCAAGTAAAGGAATACTAGCCTAGTACAACTACAAGTAGTAGAAAAGTCAGTGAAATCATGTAGAGTTGCAGAAAAGGCTTGGCCCTGTAGAGGTTACTTATTAGGCCTGGCCTTATAGTTATCACAAAACCACTATAATCTGAATAAATGGGCATCACAATGTCCAGGGACCTACTCTAAGTCTAACTAGATGCCTAGGCTACAGTGTAGGCTTGTAAATCAATTAGGCCTACTGACGGTAAAACTATAAACAAATTTGCGGAGGCATACAGATTGGTGCTTTTACTAGTTAGACCAAGCAATATGCAAGCGTTAGTTCGTTTGATATGCTACGCAAGCAGCAATCATTCTTTGCCTACTGTACATAGCATTACGTCCAACGCCTGAAGGCGTGTAGCCGTTAGGCCTAGCCTGGTAGAAGTTACTGTATTGTATTTGTATGCTTCACTTTCTTCTTAAGTGTTGCTAGCCTATTTGGTAACAATATTTTTTTAAGGCTTTATCTTAATGACAAAACCCAGATATTTATTCAAATGGTTGCAAATACCACATAATGCCTTATGCATCAAACCATATTAGTATTTTATCGTATCATCGACATTACCTTCACGTTTTCAGCAAATTAAAACCAACATAGCGACATAGTGCCTGTTTCCACGCTGAACTGTGTTTGAGGGGTCAGTGTTGTACTACAAAACCTTCCAAGGCCAACACAATCTGAAGCTTTCCTTTATGTCAAGCCCAGTGGCGTACCTAGATTAGTTGGCACCAGGGTGGACCCTTCCTTTGCCACCCCGTGCAGGGGATGCCGTCCTGTGGGAGGGTTCTAAGGGGAGGGTATGTTGTTTGTTTATGTAAGGTGGCTTAGATGCAAAACTATACTATTTTTGGCAAAGCTTTGAACATGATTTTATGTTTAGGAATGCTCATAGTGAATGTTACTTAATTTTTCCAATTGTTTGTTCACAATATTCAATTTTTAATAGAAAATTTGGATTGGCGGAAAGCACCACAATGATTTGAAAACATATCGAAAATTTCTTCCCTCTATATTTAGCTGGCCTCAACTAGCATTGCCATAAATCATTTCAAACAGAAACATATTAAAAAATATAGTGTCATGTTTGCAAATAGCATATATTTTTTAAACAGTAAAGTATTTGTTTGGGGAGGGGTGGCATGGCGCCCCAGACTGGGACCCGGGGCGGACCCCTCCACCTCTCCCCGAATAAGTACGCCACTGGTCAAGCAATTATCGAGCCCACCTGTGCCTGCCATGGATTCCACGGACATTCTGGAAGAGGTGTTACTGTTAATTAGCTATCCGCCACATTAAAATGTGTTTTCTGGAGTGGTGGAAATCATCTTTTACTATGGCGGAAACTGCCTTTTACGTTAGCTATATAATATATTGTGGGCCTCTGTTGACGCTTTCACTCCTAAAAAAAGGTTATGGACAAACGTACAAATCGATACCTTTGACTGAAATAATCAGTTTTACCCTGGAGGTGATAGATCCTTATTGCGATGTCTTTTCTGTCCACACGCCACCTAAATTCCTTACAAACACTTTTGGAAGTTTTGAGGTGGGGAGGTTCTAGTGTGTATGTAGGGATATGCATTTGTTATAGGTTCATAGTGACTGAACAAGGGTTGATTACATTCTGCCAAAGATGAAGGTTAACTTGCTGGTATTTTTGCTTCTGTGGAGCACATCCCTTGCCTCTCATAATTTGGAAGTAGTGTCAACCACAGCATTTAACTTATTTGTCGATGGAGTGCTTGTAGTAAACCATTCACCAAATTCACCGTTTGTTCTGGTCGGAAATTCAGATTATGGCTACGTTAGCGAATTTGGCAATTTCAGAATAAAAGATATTTTACAAGAAAAAGTCTTTTTAAATGAATACCGTTCGGTAGAAAATTCAAACGGCACTGAAATCGTTTTCAGCGCTTGTCCTGAAGTTGAGGTAAGTTGGTAAAATAATGAATAATTGTAAACATCCTTGACGAAAATTTAACTCGTATGGTTATACTGGAAAATAAAATTACTGCCGTAATGATGATTTGTTGTAAATGAGCTTTAGTAACCCAACCGTATATTGTCTATCATTACTATTTTATAACTATCATCTAAACAACCTGCCAGAAGGAAACGGAAAATACCATCGACTGATCGTAACAAAGTGGCCTGGGGGTGGGTGGGAGGGGGGGGGGGGGCAAATCAGTCGGATGGGGGGGGGGAGTTTGAAGCTTCGAGCTACTTACCTAAATTATAATAGATATGCCTCAGAAATCACCATTTGAAGTTTCTGCGATCTCAGTACTGTCCCCTCCTTTTTCAAATACCTTATTCGCCTCTGGCCCTATACACCACAAAAGTTATGGGTATTGGTATCCCGATTTAGATTTAGGACCATTACCCGCCAAGTCAATAAAAAAATTATGATGAATTACGATTGAATCAAGTGGTAAATTTACGGATGTAACATTGATCACGAGTACTGGCTGATTCGACTAACTTTCCATAACTTATTCTCCCCAAATAAACAATCCGATATTTACAATGCTTGGGGTCGCACGTTATGGGGCATCTAACCACTGATTGATTCAATACTATACCTACTTATTCCTTAATATTGCAAATCAGTTTTCCAAACAATGTTCCCTAGTGGCGTCGACAAGCCCCTGGCGGGGCAGGGGTTCCTGTGATACATTGTAGTTTTCATTATTTCCAGAACATATATCAGCTTCATATCTGCAAAATTTTGAAGGCAAACGTATGTTAATTATAACCAGTGTGGAAGTCGGATATGCGCAGCTAGACAACCAGCTAACCATAAATAAGACAGGCGTAAACTTTGTTTACTTATTTCCTCATTGTATTTGTTTGGTAAACTTTAAAACAAGATAAATGATACATAATAATACTAAAACATTACGAAACTAATCACTAAATAAAATACGATAATGATTGTACTTAGAACAGTGACGTGCTAACATTGTCGGTTATGAAGAACATAGAATAACTATAAGACTGAGTATGATAGAGATGAGAATGAAGTCAGTTACATCTAATAACCATACTGCAAAAATGTACCTTCAGATTAACTAACTGGTTAACATATTAATCTAAGCGATAACACCAAAAAACTGGAAGATAGAAACTACAAGGGCAAAATAAGTAAATTAATTAGAAAATGAAGTATACGATTATATCCGATACATCATTGACTGGATACACAAAGCAATGATAACTGTATGCAAACACATTGTATGTGACTGCTCTCATGGTACACATTGAGTTACCTGTAAATAAGGTGATTATACTCCTAATGTGTGATCAACATTCTAAAAAATGCATGTCAACAAAGTAGCAGGTCACTTCCAAAATTCTAGTGAACATCTGAGTACTTACGGGCTATTAATTAGCCAGGACTACAACTAAAGTTTAGCGGAAAAGAGAGGCTGGTAGGGGAATAACACATACAGTGTTGCCACCAGTACCTAAACTGGATTCACAAGTGAGCAACCTGCTAAAACAAAATATCACAAATAACTGAGACAATTGCTGAAATAACTGTGGCCGGACTGAAAGTAGAACGATGTGACCCCTGCGACTCTATACCCAACCTACAGGCTTTCAATCTTAGAGTAGAAAGGACACTGTATTATTAATGGTGTAGTTTACAAATCTACTAAAGGGCATGACAACAGCCAAAAGGGTTTCACCATTGTATGAAACACAAGCAACTGTTCTGGCCAATATAAACACGTTACA
>KN885979.1:8678-24841 GCA_000934455.1 Apostichopus parvimensis
TGAGGAGTGACACCTGCACCCACTCATGTGTATATGATGTCTTACTGTGTTACATGAATTATTAGGAGTGACACCTGCACATACTCATGTGTATGTATATGATGTCTTACCATGTTACATGCATTGTGAGGAGTGACACCTGCACCCACTCATGTGTATGATAATGTCTTACCATGTTACATGCATTGTGAGGAGTGACACCTGCACCCACTCATGTATATGATAATTTCTTACTGTGTTACATGCATTGTTAGGAGTAACACCTGGACCCACTCATGTGTATGATGTCATACTGTGTTACATGCATTGCTAGGAGTGATACTGTACATGTTCATCGAAGGATGCCTCAACTATGCTTACTATGTTTATACAGTGCTAGGAGCTAGCACATATTGTATGTGGACTCTCAACTGGTTTGCATACAAGTCACAAGCAATGACTATGGAAAATTGATTGCAAGATAAGAACAATTAACACTCCTTTCCCATTATATATAAAAAAAGTAGGACCAGTAGTTTCTACCAAATGTAAGCCTTCTTCATCTCTCCTGAAAGCTGACAACAACGGACAACCTATTACTTGCATGGTCTCATACTCATGCAATGTATCCCAAGAAAACTGTTAAGACAAATAGGGTAGTATTATTTCAACATATCTAAATAATATGTGAACCATCCAACATTTACCTCTGTCACAAACTCAAATAAATACCCACAAATCCACAGAATTGGACGAAACTCCAATAATCTTTTTATACCTTCCTATTCTCTCGAGGCCTTTCTCTTCGTCTGACCTCTGTATATGGCTATCTTCTTTATTTCTACCGGTGCATCTCCCTTTCCATCTCTGGTAAAGATCTGATGCCTGAAACAAATCCAAACTCACTTTTAAACCATCCGACTTTAAGCTGAGCAATTGTGTTATCATTAATGTGTCACTTGTTTTCAAACATTAATAGCATAAAATAGTAGCTCAGAAAATCTCTGGCACCTTCTGATGAGTCACTTATCTGCATTATATCAGACAAGGTTAATACTTGGTAACCTTATCATCACAGACCT
The DNA here is from genome assembly GCA_000934455.1 of Apostichopus parvimensis. Lineage (NCBI taxonomy): Eukaryota > Metazoa > Echinodermata > Holothuroidea > Aspidochirotida > Stichopodidae > Apostichopus > Apostichopus parvimensis. The sequence goes on from KN885979.1 coordinate 9,740, forward strand.
GTCAAAACGTCAACTAACACATTAACAAACTCAGAGATAATTCATGTCAATTGTGCCAAGTAATGACCTTAATGAACAAGATTTTTCCCATTTATTGATTAGCCTAAATGTCATGTCATGCATGGATACTGACAAAAATCTGAGTTAGGCTAAATGGTACAGGGGTAGGAAAAACGTTGGGGTAATTATAAATTTTATTGATGTCTTTGATATTTTCATCTTTCTTCTTGTTCATAGGCTACCATAAGAACAATGATACAATACCAGGAAGATAAAACCCACTTAATTGACTTCAGGGAAATTTTGGATATCTCACCTCTTTAGGTGACATTGGACCAGCAAATGCCTTGACACTCCAATCTACATCAACAGGACTCTTTAGAGAATCAAAGCTCTGTCCTGATTGGCTGTCAGAGCTTGCCGGTGACCACGGTTGACCAATGTGTGGTGGGCTAGTGTTGTCTTCTGATCTAAACACAGGAATAAAAACTTCCTCTGGAAGCAAAGAATAAATTGATAGATTATCAAGTTATGTGTAAATGTCATCATTGCCTATATTCTTTCGTAAATACAGAGCTGCAATGAGTAACTCCATTTTGCATTTGGAGTCTATGGCTGTTCCACTAATTTAAAAAAAAAAACTGATTATGAGTATTAGGATTTTTTTTATGAAAATGCTAATTCATGGGACTTAGTTCAGAACATATCACTTTTCTGAATCCATTTTAACTACTTTGGTATTTGCCTTAAAAGTTGGAATTGAATGTCTAGTAAAGTAACTACTTATCTCATATACTTTCAGTATATATTGTAATACTCTGTGCTATTCCAAGAACAACTCTTTCTGCACAAAGATACAAACTGAGCTGGTTACCTGCACCAGTTCCTAAAGATACAATAGACTAGACCAACAGTTACATTTAGTACGAAGGTAAGAGGTCTAGATTCAATGTTGATCTTTGAAGTGAACCAGAAATTCCATTAGGTACTACGCATGTTATATGACAGACGTTGATGAGAGAGACTGTGTTTTTGACAAGATGTTTTAAAGTACTGCTAGTATAACAACCTTACCATTGATAGGGTCTAGAAGATCCATAATCTTCTCTTTAATGATGATTTGGTCCTGCTTTGACTCGTTACTTCTGTTGCATATAATCTAAAGAGAAAACCAAATGAAAATGCCATTTAGAAAAATGCATTTGTCAAGAGCAAGAAAACACAACAAAAGTTAGTAGTCAGAGGTGGTAGTCCTTAGATGACATGTGACTAACAATACTCCCCCCACCATTGGATTTGAATGGTGAGGGGGATAAATAAAGAAGTGTGACTTTGAAATATGTGTTTCAGTAAAATGAATAGACAAATAAATAAGGAAATTTTCAAGAAATTTTTTACTTGGAAAACAAATAATCTACTTGTCATCTTATGCAATGGCATCTTCAGTCCTGTCTTTGGGAGCCATTGTGGACATATATTTCACACAGTTTGTTGAGCAGTGTTTCTTCCTGGCAGGCTGTTTCATATGCTATTCATATCTTATTGAGTAATGTATGGTTCCATACTAAACACAAATGGAAAATGTTTGCTTTATTGAGTACTGATGAATTGGACTCATGTTTGTTTCGATGTAATTAAACAGTTCAAGGACATACCTCAGCAGGTGTCTCACCATAGCGATTTTTACAGCTTCGCTCACAGATCTGGTAACTTAATAGAAATTCAACCATTTCAAGGTTGCCAAACTTGCAGGCAAAGTGAAGTGGTGTTTCAAAATTCTGAAAAGTTGAAGAGAAATATAAAGAATTTCTACTACCTTCTTGTTGCTACTGTCATATGTAAATCTGAGTAACAGGTAACGTTTAATCTTTTTGACTACAATTTGTATCCATGACAAGAAATTGTTTGTTCTTTTAGTATACTTGTTATTTATTTTCACATTGCTGACCAAATGTAAAATACCATTGTAAAGTACAAACCCCTTTATCGGGAACATTTATGTATAAATCCACAATATGAGTCATTCTTTTAGCCAGTATCTGTTCAGGCTCATCCGTGTACATGCGCTGGAAGAATTCAGGATCTTGTATCATTTCAAGGACAAGTGAACACATCTCAGGCAGGTTCTTCTGTGCACATATATGAACAGCATTATATCTTGGGCCTTCCTAATAGACAAAACAAAATCAAATTATTTGAACGCATTTCCTTAAAGATGCTGGTTATGACTGCAACACTGTAAATATTGTTTCTCCCTGTTCCCCACAGATAACTCAGCACAACAACTCTTATAGCAAGTTGTTAATATCTCTAGAAACATTCTTACTTCTGCAAGTCTGGGCCTACCACATCCTCATATTGGTCTAGATTACTTTGCATTAATACTTGACCTCTTGATAGTTAGTGTCATAGAGTGGTAACCCTAGCAACCAGCTACTTTCCCATTCTGGCAAATTACTTCAGAGAGTTTGTACCCGTGCATAGTAACATTTAGTTTGTTGAAACAATTTGGAGTATAATTTATTATACTTGATAAATTAAACTCACGTTTTAACTACACAGAATGCAACATTGCTAATGTATGAAGTATTATACTTCTACTCCTCTGAATTGTTGCCATGCGTTACAGAGATCTAAAGGACAAAGAAATAGTTTGGCAGTTGATTTTGGGACTGAATTGTCATTTAAATATCTTTATATTAAAATGCAAATCTGAGCTTCAGATTCTGAGTTGGTTTCTTCCCCAACAAGAATTGCTCACCAACTCCCAAAAAGTAATAGTTGGATTGTCCATAAATATATATATGTACAAGAGAGAATTAAAACTCAATTCATGATTTGAAGCATTTTCTGAAATGTTCATCTTGTAGGCTGTGCTGCATCTTCATTTTTTCTCATAAACTATTTGTTTTCTTTTGAGTGTCTTCTTTAAATTAATTACTTTTGACTGTCTAAATAGAATGTTTGATATCTTTCTTACATGAGACCAGTGCTGCCATAGATATACATTTTCTTGTGTAGTGTAGGGGGAGGGAGGCAAGGAAGATTCTCTTGCCATTCAACAGCTCCCCCCCCGCTCCTTCCCCCCCCCCTTTTTCAATTACTTGTAGGATTATATGTACCTGTAGTATGGTAGGTGTATCTCCTGTACTGATCAAATATCTTGGATTACTCCAAACAAGTTCCTTAAATTTGTCCTTATCTTGGCTTATAATTGCTTTCCTGAGAGCCACATACTGCTGTGCCTTTGGGGAGCGGAATTCATTTGGACTATCTTGAGAAAGCTGTAGATGAGGAAAAAGATGGAAATATACACTTAGTACTTCAACATAGATAAGTCAATGCCTGGAAGAAATAACATAAGAAAAGGCAATGTGACAAAAGGTTGAACAACAAGTGTGCTGAAGGAGAGAAAAACCCAAGAATTATCTTTATTGGATATGTTACAGATATCTGTGATGAAGAACTATTCTTCACACCTGCACCCTCTCCGAGATACTCTGAAATACTCAGGCTCAAAATAACATCATGGCATGTAGACTAAGGCCCAATATAACATCATGGCATGTAGACTAAGGCCCAATATAACATCATGGCATGTAGACTAAGGCTCAATATAACATCATGGCCATGTAGACTAAGGCCCAATATAACATCATGGCCATGTAGACTCAGGCTCAATATAACATCATGGCCATGCAGACTCAGGCTCAATATAACATCATGGCCATGCAGACTCAGGCTCAAGATAACATCATGGCCATGCAGACTCAGGCTCAAGATAACATCACATCCATGCAGACTCAGGCTCAAGATAACATCATGGCCATGCAGACTCAGGCTCAATATAACATCATGGCCATGCAGACTCAGACTCAAGATAACATCATGGCCATGTAGACTCAGGCTCAAGATAACATCATGGCCATGTAGACTCAGGCTCAATATAACATCATGGCCATGTAGACTCAGGCTCAATACAACATCACATCCATGCAAACTCAGGCTCAATATACCATCATGGCCATGCAGACTCAGACCATTTATCATCATGGCCATGCAAACTCAGGCTTAATATAACATCATGGCCATGTAGACTAAGGCTCAATATAACATCATGGCCCTGCAGACTCAGGCTCAACTAACATCATGGTCATGTAGACTAAGGCTCAATATAACATCATGGCCATGTAGACTCAGGCTCAATAAAACATCACATCAATGCAAACTCAGGCTCAATATAACATCATGGCCATGTAGACTCAGGCTCAATATAACATCATGGCCATGTAGACTCAGGCCCAATATAACATCATGGCCATGCAGACTCAGGCTCAATATAACATCATGGCCATGTAGACTCAGGCTCTATATAACATCATGGCCATGTAGACTCAGGCTCAATATACCATCATGGCCATGTAGACTCAGGCTCAATATAACATCATGGCCATGTAGACTCAGGCTCAATATAACATCATGGCCATGTAGACTCAGGCTCAATACAACATCACATCCATGCAGACTCAATACAACATCATGGCCATGTAGACTCAGGCTCAATATAACATCACATCCATGCAGACTCAGGCTCAAGATAACATCACATCCATGCAGACTCAGGCTCAATATAACATCATGGCCATGTAGACTCATGCTCAATACAACATCATGGCCATGTAGACTCAGGCTCAATATAACATCATGGCCATGTAGACTCATGCTCAATATAACATCATGGCCATGTAGACTCAGGCTCAAGTTAACATCATGTCCATGCAGACTCAGGCTCAATATAACATCATGGCCATGTAGACTCAGGCTCAATATAACATCATGGCCATGTAGACTCAGGCTCAATAAAACCTCATGGCCATGTAGACTCATGCTCAATACAACATCATGGCCATGTAGACTTAGGCTCAATATAACATCATGGCCATGTAGACTCATGCTCAATATAACATCATGGCCATGTAGACTCAGGCTCAATACATCACATCCATGCAAACTCAGGCTCAATATAACATCATGGCCATGCAGACTCAGGCTCAATATAACATCATGGCCATGCAGACTCAGGCTCAATATAACATCATGGTCATGTAGACTCAGGCTCAATATAACATCATGGCCATGTAGACTCAGGCTCAATATAACATCACATCCATGCAAATTCAGGCGCAATATAACATCATGGCCATGAAGACTCAGGCTCAATATAACATCATGGTCATGCAGACTCATGCTCAAGATAACATCATGGCCATGCAGCTTACCTTTGGCAATGTAGCATTCTTTTCTTTACGCTCTATTTCCACTGATCGAGGCGTGCTCAAGTTTTCTCTGAGACCAGCAAAGGATTCAGCATCTTTGCGACTTCTAAAGACTTTGAAACGGGCTCCAGGGTTCTTTTTTAAAAGTTTCAAAGCTTCCTTCTGGTCCTCAAACATGTGACTGGCAGCTGGTTCAATAACAACAATGAGCAGTATTAAAGTGATGTCATATGTACAAAGATCTAAAGACCTATTCCTTATGTTATCAGAAAGTGACATGACATTGTAATTATATTAATATACTCAGCCAATCCCTTCAGTTCTTATTGTCATAGAATGATGTTTGTACTTGACAGCACACTATAATAATTTATATATAGAAATAGATTGAACCAGCTTTCACAGTCATTTTAGTAATTTTTTACACCGTTTGCATGACTAGTCAAGTCATGATTTCAAAATGGATAGGAAATGTCTTATTTATTTTTTTACATCATTGACATAACATGCAAAGTCTCTGGGCTGCAAACTTTCTGTACGTGTATGTTATGATTAGTCACTCCCTAATTAGCAGTCACTAATTGTAAAGATGTAAGAGGATGCTAATGTGTGATCAGTCGTAATCTTAGTGTTAGCAATCTTGGCTGATTTGGTTTCTGGAAACTGACAATGAAATCTGCAAAAAGGTTAATAAATGTTACTCACCATGTAATGTTATACATCTCAAAGAATCAAACATATATAGTCATAAAGCTCATCAAATTGCAATGTGCTGAGATGTAATCATTCTACGATAAATTCACCAAACCTTGCCCTGTTTACCTCCACATCATCTTCTCAAAATGTAAGGGCAAGCAAAATCTGAAAAAACATAATCTGCTATATTTGTTTGGGCAGTCACCAGTGATTTATATAGCAGTCTGTTGTGCCATTGTGACTTGCACCACTCATTCCCAAGTCCTAGCTGTGGTTAGGTACAAACAATACAAGTCTGCATTGCAGTGGACCATGTTTTGGTATGTGACATGTTTTGAATCTTCTGCCTGAATCAAGTTCTGGTTAAAGAGTCACTAGGCAAATGTTATGTACACACTGACTGACTACAGTGAATATAGGGTAAGGCTGGTAGAGCTATTGTGTCTTATTTCTAGCTAACAAATTAAGAATGGTTGTTATGTACTATAAAACTTTCTATCAACTGTATCAAACCAGGTGATTGATCCTTTTCATAGGTAAATGTATATTTTGGGGTACTTTCCATTATTTAGTTTGCTTGTACAGTGTGACAGCCAATGCTGTGGTTGATGTAACCAAGGTTCTTAAAATACCAGAGGAGATCTAATTGTTATTCCAAGAATAGTAAACTACTCTCTAGCAGAAATAGTTTAACAATGTGTACTCTGTGGATTACCTTTGGATGGTGTTATAAACTCTGGGTCTGTGGTGTCACACTCTATCACAGGTATGCACACAACAAAGTATGAGTCACTCCCAGTTCTCTTTGGGGTTGATGTTTGGGGGCTGCTGTTGACCAGAACTTCTCTATTAGCTGCTTTACTCTCATCGGCTTTTGAGTTAGTAGACCATGTTTGATCTTGTTCACTGGTTGGAGAGTTCTCATTGGCAATGCCTCTTTCCTTAGATATAAATTCAATAAGTTTCTTTTCATAGATTGGTCGAGTGGATTTGACAATCGGTCCAATAGGAATCTGTGCTGCCAACAGCTGCTCGCGCAGAGATGAGTCATCAAGACTGGCCACTTCTTTTTGTATATCGTCCATGATTAATTCTGTGCTGTTAATTGAGAAAACAAGATTCATATAAAAAGTATCTCAACAAATTTCTAGCACATTACACTGTTCCCTGTATGGCCAATATATACATAGTAGGCTTTGAAATAAACTTTCTTCAGAGACATCATTTGCTTACCAGAAATAGAACTGCAATGCATTTAATATTTATTCTGATGTATTTATAATAGTCTATATTGAAGAACAGAACAGCTTCTATAAGAAAGTTACTGTTTGCAACCATTAGTAGACGTGTAATTCTTGTATGAATCAGTAGATGATTCAATTCAACACAAAGTTAGATCATTAAAGAATTTGATTTGGAATATGTCTGGTATGGAGTTCAAGGTGCCTGTTCAGGGCAATTTCTATGGATTAAATCTGGTTGTTCCTCGGAAAACCAGGTCTTACTCCTTGGTTTTCCATACAGAAACTTGGTTGTCCAAAGAAATGTAGCAAAAATAACGAATGACCAATATGTATACAGTAGGAGTCATGTGTAGGTTTGGTGAATAGAACACCAGCTTTGGGCTTTTAAAAGTTGCTTCCGGAATTTGGGGATATCTAGTTACAATGCAATCTGAATTTGATGCAAACAACTATGTAGTCATCCACTGGACAACCTCAAAAGCTCCAACCACAGACCACCATTAAATTTGCCATGATGTTCCATAGTCCCTAACAGACATCAATTTAAGTGGAGTGTTAGCTCAGTGGTTAACGCCGTTGCCTTTCAATCATAAGGTCCCCAGTTCGAGTCACTCCCAGATTAATGTATGTCGTCCAGTTACAGAGTTGTTGACAATTAACAATTCATAATCATGGACGTTAAATATGAATGTAAGAGACTGACTTCTGTCAGCTTGCAGCTTTGATAAGCCAATGAGGCTTCTCCGCGTGTTCCTGCTTGCAGGAGGATCTAATATACATGTATACATTTAAATACAATACACCTGACATGACAGAAAGTAAAAGCTTCGCTTCACACCTGTTCAGTTGACCATGTGATCGGTTCCCTGCTAATCTTCTTCATCAACTGCTAATGTAAGGAACAAGAAAATATATCAAGATTCAGTGATACTGGTAGTGAGACTGTCTTCATTAAAGATCCATAACAAACAACACTTCATGCTCACATACGTAGTAAAAGAAGAGACATTGATCAAAACACTTTCATAATGATTGTTTCTTTTGTGGCCATTATGATTCCAACATGTACATAAATGGACATGTATAATTCATTCTAGACATGCTAGAGCTAGTCAAACTACATCCCCGAACTACACTCTTATTTTCACTTTGAAGACACTTTCTACAAAGAAATTGCAATAACAGCAATAGTGAGCAGACTTAGAAAATGAGCTATCTTGACAATAGGTGAAGAATGCATAATGTAAGTCATCTTGGGAAGGCAAATTTCTAGGAAATAGGGTTATTTTCAAAAGCTATTTTCTCTCAAACTGTAAATAAGAGAGAAATCATTTTAGTGTAAGGCATGGGGATGGGAATTCTTAATTTGTATCCTAACTTTTTATCCATTCATTAATTTCATTCACTCAATTATTGATTTCCTACAAATACAAACTTTAAAAAATTAAAATAGCAGAGACTACTGTAGTGTATACAAGTGATATTTATGTGCTATTGACAGCTTATTGTACCTAAGTTGTTGCATTGAAATTTAGAAACCAGAAGTGCAATACTCTTTAAACTTTTATCAAATGGCATGAGGCTTTGTTTCCATTTGTACTTTTTTAATTTAGTAAGCTTCTTGCAGGTTATGTATTTACTCATTGTTTTTCAAGATGTGCCAGATTCAAAAACAGCTCTTGGGCTGAGGTGTATAACTGATGCAGATCACTTTTTGCATCCATTCATTATTTACAAAACCGTCCATTGTTTACATAGAAAAGGCACTCAATCAGACAAAAGCAAGTTCTTAATCATCAACAGCAGTAGGCCTATTACCCATTTATCAAACAACACAGTTGACGACATTAAGCCAGACTACTTGAAAGAAATGGCGAGTGAAACAGCAATGCCCCTGAGTAAAATTTTTCAGAAGTCTTTGGAAACATCACAGATCCCAGAGGATTGGAAGAGATCAAACATAACTCCATTGTTTAGGAAAGGTGACCGTGCAGATGTTTCCAATTACAGACCAGTGAATTTGACATCTGTTCCGGGGAAAATAATGGAGATGCTGTTAAAAGACCGAATTGTTAACCATCTTGATGATAATGACTTAATACTAGACACACAGCATGGTTTCAGGAAAGGACGTTCTTGCTTATCAAATATGTTGGAATATTGGGACAAGCTAACAAATTATATAGATGAAGGAGTGCCAGTAGATGTGATTTATCTTGATCTGCAAAAAGCATTTGACACGGTTCCACATAGACGGTTGATTACAAAACTAAGAGTACATGGAATTGATGGCCTAATATTGAACTGGATTGAAGAATGGTTGTGCAACCGACAACAGAGAGTAGTATTAAGTGGGGAAGTATCCCAATGGACAGAGGTGATAAGTTCGGTGGTACAGGGATCAGTGTTGGGACCGGTGTGTTTTACAATTCATATGAACGACTTGGACATCGGAATGCAATCTGAAATCAGTAAATTTGCTGATGACACGAAAGTGATGTGCCCAATCAGAAATGTAGGAGATCAGCAAAAATTACAACAGGATCTGAATAAGTTGTTGATATGGACAAAGCAATGGCAAACAGGAAACAGAGGAAGAAAAGGATTTGGGAGTGTATGTCAACTCATCTATGAAGTTCAGCAGACAGTGTGCAGAATCGGTAAAGAAAGCAAACAGAACGATAGGCATCATCAAGCGAAACTTCACAAACTTTGACCGCAAAGTGGTGTTGAATTTATACAAAGCCCTGGTTAGGCCTCATCTAGATTATTGTGTACCTGTCTGGAAACCATACTTGAGAAAGGATATTCAACTACTAGAGGGAGTACAGCGGAGAATGACGAAAATCATCCATGGTATGAGAAATAAAACATATGAAGAGAGACTGAAAGAGCTGAGACTGATGACAATAGAGCAACGTCACCTTTCGTCAAGACATGATAACATTTTATAACATAACACAAGGAAGGTTAAACATGCAAGTTGATAACTATGTGGACATCTTGAGGGAGAGCAATACCAGAGGACACACAATGAAAATTAGGCCCTCAAGAGTAAGGTTGGAAGTACGAAGGAACTCTTAATTTAAAAGAATTTGGAAGACATGGAATACACTACCACAGGAAGCAGTGACAGCCCAGACACTCAATAAATTCAAGAACAGTATAGCAGATTGTGTGATCTCAAAGGGTCGTGGAGACCTCATATCCCGATGAGCCATTCCTTCAAACAGACTTGACTGAAGTTGAGGGGATGGCTGTCCAGGTAAGTAATCACCAAAACTGATCTACCTCACAAAGTTGGGGCTACCGCTTCATCTGATCTGAGTGCTCCTTCTAATATGCCACAACTTGACTACTTTATGCGAGCAGTAAATATCATTACAGTACAATGAAACACTAGAAGAAGCAAATAAACTTGAGCTGAATAATGGAAAATGAAACTAAAGCCACTTGCCATTTAAAAAATATTATAATGCAAATGTAGGCTAAAAGTAAAACTTTCAATTGCCATGATCATCGGTTACTACATAATAATTTTTTTTTAAATTACTCTAAACTATTCTTTCACTTATCATTGCCAATATCGGCTAAATAAATCCTTACTTTTACGTGAGATAGGCCTAGGCCAGTCCTATTTCAATCCAGGCAGCTTAGCCTAACGTAAGGTCTAACGTAGCCTAACATTAGATTATCTTGAACTGTCTGCTGGATGGATGCAAACTTTAATGCAAACTTTAATGTAGATGACCATTAAACACCAAAGCTGCAATCTGTATGTGATCGCAATCTTACAAGACTGAAGTTCTGAAGTAAGGATCCACTAACCAACATACAATTCCACTTATGAAATAATCCATGGCGCTAGCGCTCCGGTCGGATGGTTCTTGTTCATGGGAATTTCCCTCCCTGCAGATTCGAAATTTGTTGCGATTCATCTGCAAGTCTCGCAATTAGTGCCAGAAGTAAATCGAATTGAAGTTAGGAAACAAAGTCGGACTGAAACTATTTATTTTGGTAAATACGCCATATGAACTAGTAAATCTTCGTTCAATTAAACACTTTTAAGTCTGTAATCACGCATGAAGCAATTATTTATTTTACTGTTACTGTGTCTTTCAGAAAGGTTTATTTCTTGCTAACTACAAACTGGTGACTAAATAACAATAGAAACTCTTTGCAAATAACACAAAAATGTCAGCGTTAAGGTGGCATACTCCTATTAGAGTCTATATCCATCCGCCCGATTGTTCTCCTGTTTCAGGAAAAGTGCCAAAAAGCAGCAGGAGAACTTCTTTTTTTACCTGTTATCAATCAGGATCTATTTTTTTTTTTTGCGGGGCTTGCATGTTGAAGAGCATGAATGGAAAAAAATGGGTCAATTGAGGCAATTTTAGACCCCTTTAGGACTCCCAGGAGCAGCGTACGAAAATTGTTTATTACTGAGTGAAGCGGTTTGTTTGCAAGTGACGAAAACTTCCGGATCGGATAGCAACAAATCTACATGGTCGTGATACGGAAAATCGATGGTGCCGTGAAAGGCCGGCCAACTTGTCAGCTATCCGGTGATGGGTTGCGTTTAGCTAGTGAGAACTTCTATCTAGACTTAGAGACCACATTACTTTTGTGATTTAGAGTGTAAATCAATTGGGCTTTTAATGGGCGTATGCTACCTTAGGGGTTTTTACACTAGATCTAGCGTTTTTCCCTCACTTTTCTATGGTCCTATAGGCATGGGCGGCGATCATGGGGATGACGGGGGGGGGGGCATGTCCCCCCAATATATTAGGTGGGGGGATATAGTATCTAATACCCCCCCAATATTTGGTGGCATAGTTTTTTTTAAGCATATGTTTTGTATTTTTTTATGATATCGCTAGTAATTTCAAAATAGAAAATGCTTAGATGCAACTTACAAGACCTGGGAAGTGCCATTTCCAGCGATCTGGGAAGCATTTTCGGGCAAAATTTTATTTTGCGCTTCGCGTCAACTTATGGTGGCGCTACGCTTAGAAAGTCTGGGTACAAGCTTTGCCCCTCCCTTGGCAAATTCCTCGCAAGGCGCCTGTCTAACCGTGTCACAATTTGTTACTATATATGACCGAAAGTAGTTTTTACTCCTTTTTTTCGATATGAATAGCTAGACGGACCGCATCCGTAATGAAATTTGGTTTGCCTCTTGTGTATGAGTGTAAGTACGTACAATCAAATATATGATCCACATATGGGTACACTGGGTTTCCATTTGGCCTGTTTCCTACAAGATTTCTAACCGCAGGTGCGTAGCCAAGGGAGGGGGGCGAAGGGTGGAGACCGCCCCTCCCCCTCGAGCATATTTTTTGGGTATTTTCTATGATATCGAAGTTTTATAGTAGCCGTTATAAGAGGTTTTAATATTTGTACACCAATAATTTAACTGTGTCTGAATTTTCGAAAATTCCTTGACCAACATTCTTCATCATACTTCCCTCTACTCGTGCAATTTTGACCGGTCTGTTAAGGGTTGAGGGGGTTTTTCTATATTGGTTGTCCATAGATCAAATTTTGTGCAACATTATGGGTATGTTTTGAAGTGAATTTATTATTCAAATTCTGAACAAATAATGGGCTTAAAACCTTGAAAAGTGGGGCTGACGGGTATTGTGGGGCGTTACGTAGAATTACCTACAAAAGCAATGATCCACAGGAGATACAATGAGGTCGAACATGATTAGTGATTGGTGACATTCTTGAAAAAAGGTTATGAATGGAAAAAAAACTATTAGGAAAAACTTGGTTCTCAGGCAAAAGTGTACATCTGGTTGGTCATTTTCAAGCCCGAGAAGTGCCATTTCCGGTGATCTGGGGGGCTATCAAAACCAGAAATTTTCTTGTACGCTGCGCGCCAACCGATGGTGGCGCTCCGCTTTAATAGTAATTCGCCTGCATCCAAGCAAATGTTCCCTCCAATATTTGAAACAGATCGCCGCCCCCCCCCCCCTGCCTATAGGACGCTATAGCGTACATGTTTTCAAACTTGGCGGAATCTAGCGTTTTTCGCAAAAAATTGGTAATTCACAAAATAATTACTTGTTTTCTTAAACTTTCGAGACCAACTTAATTACCACTTGGCAACCAAATAAAATCTATTTATAGGTTTTCTTGCTTTTACACTATAATACCGCAATTTTCATACTTAAGCTTAGGTTTTATTAGACCTGAATAAGTCCGTTTGTTAAACCCACAGTTGATGTAATTGTATTTTTTCCTGATTATAATAAACTGTTACAACTTGTTATTAAAATGATCACTAGCTGCCTATCATATGAATCAGTGCAACGAATGATTGAAAACAGTACGTAAGTTAGTACAAAATGATATATAGCGTTTTCTGGGGTTTTATTTTGGCAATTCTAGCGTTTTTTGTCATTTGTCGCTGGTAACCCTGGGTATGGTACGAGCAACTAAAGTAACCGGTGTGAAGTTAGGTACTTATTCCGCGTTCCTCGTTCGACATTCGCGAATAAGTAACTGTAATACACATGTTACTTATTCGATAATGGATTCGATACAACTATGGAAAGCCTTTTGCTTCCGTACGAGATTATCAAGGTGTTTTTTCTTCGAAAAAGTACATTTTATTTTATTTTTCCAAAGATAATGAGGTTTAATCAATGGGTCATTTGAACTCTGAAGACGATGTAGAAAATTACCATAATGCGTCTTCCCATGGTCCAAACAGAGGACAAACTAAAACGAATGACAGCGAATGACCGAATGACAATTGACTTTGTACAGGGTTAATTATCATTCGCGAATGACACCGAATGACACCGAATGACAACGAATGACAACGAATGACAACGAATGATAACGAAGGACGGTGGTGAGTGGATATAGAATGATTAACGGAGTGGAGTAAATGTGGTTATTGGTTTCCTGCGCAAAAATGATTTGAGGAAAATCGCATGTTTTACGTGGTTGCAGGGTTTTGGTGTAATTTACGGATAGAAACCACAAGGAAAGTTTTTGTGTGAGAATGTGCTTGAGTGCTGTGCTTTTGACATTTACCTCTGTAGATTTATATAGAAAGATAACTGAAGTAACTGTTAGGTGCTGAATAATTGGTATGTTTGAAACTGATATATCCACGATTAAAAATAATTCCGCCCCCTTGCCCCCCTTCCCTACGCCACTGTTACAGAGTAGCTCCATAACTGGAGCAATTTTCTCCTTTTCCAGTCCCTTTTGCACCCCCCTAAAAAAAAAAATCTTTTTTTCATAGAAATGTCCAATATAAAGACTTCCTGAAATTTTTAGCCGTTTCAAGATTATAGTATTGTTAGTTTCTAACAATTAATATCGGAAAAATGACGTTAAATTTACTTTTTAAAATCAGACTTACAATTTCGCTTACTATAAGGTGCGTTTGTATCTTGTCCGTACTTTACTAAAAGGCCCTAGATTTGTAAGCCACGCACTTCGCGTCCACTCGGTTTGCGTGGCTTTAATATACCCCACGAAGTCTGAACTGACATGTGACATCCGGTTGAAGCAAATGTCTGTGCTGTCATTCACTGTCATTCGTTTTAGTCAACGCAATTTTTTAGTGTGTACATACGGAAGCGTAGAAGGGACATTGCATTGACGAGTTACCGACTTGACAAAACGACAATTATCTGCAAATTGACGAGTTGACGAGATGGTAACGTGACAAAATTCAGAAAATTGACGTTTTGACGAGATAACGGATCTCGTCAATACATCAATTTTCTGCAAATTGACGACTTGCACACTTACTACCATCTCGACAAAATGACAAAATTCAGAAAATTGACGTTTTGACGAGATAACCGATCTCGTCAATGCATCATTTTTCTGCAAATTGACGACTTGCACACTTACTA
>KN885979.1:39398-54691 GCA_000934455.1 Apostichopus parvimensis
AGACAAACTATGTTGTTTGCTGTGAGGAAATACTGGCAAGATATAATGTAGACTTTGTTATATATTTGATGAAATGAATTATAGCATAAGCATATTCCAATGTAGAATTAATATAGAAATGTATGCAATCCAATACATTGATTATTGATGTTAGTAATTGCCCTGACTTACCTAACACTAAACTGGATCTTGAATCACTATACTGTCATAGATATTCAAACCATTTATGCAGTCCAATTTATTCACTCTTGTTTGTTAACCTTTGCTGATTGCCATCCAGGACTGAAAGATTAACATTGTCTCTATCATTGAAATAAGCATCCTGGATGCAATAAGATTCACTCACACATTCTGTACAGGTAACCTTAGTGGAATACCCTACTGAATGGACCAACCTACTGAATGGACCACCCTACTGAATGGACCAGCCATGCAGTCCAACTTACTCATACTCTATACATGTTAGTAGGTTATCTTACTTGTCTGCAGCACTACATTCTATAGCAGCCATAATCTACAGTCTGTATCAATCAGATGATAATCAAAGTATAGCAACATTATGTTCACTGTCTGTCTAACTTTGTTAATAACTTAATCTTATTCTAATGGCTAGGAATCTGTAGGTTTACCAAAGTAGTAGCACGGTCAGAAGAGCAGTGAGTTACATAAACTGGGTAATTGAGAATGTATAAAAAATGGTAAAAAACAAACTGTCACAACTTTGCACTCGTAGGAAGGATAAAATCAAGAATCAATTCATCTCCAAAATACTGCAAATTGTAGAGTATTAGTAAGACTACTACTTAATCTGATTTTCTTGTTATAAAATAAATTGCACTTAGCTAATGCAAGAGTTGTTTGAGTAAGGCTTCAAAGATTTACACTCGCATCTTTTCCATGATTGGCAGAAGCATATCAAAGCGAGGGCGCTTTGCTGGGTCTTCGTTCATACAGATCTTGATGAGCTTAGCTATGTGTGGAGAAACACCAGGTGGGATTTCCACTCTTAAACCTTCACCTACAATCTGTGAAACAATGAGAAATAAAGAAAACAATGTAATATGTAACTATGTATGGAAGACTAACCAATCTTAACTAGTCAAAGGAAATATCACAAATGTAACAAAAGTTTAAACCAGAATGCAAAATGCATTGAGGTTTCAATAACTTCATGACACTAGACTTGTTCACCAGAAATAGCTCTTTATAATATAAATATCCTAAACCACTATTTTGATGTACAATTAAACTGTGACATTCAAAACAGTAGGGGCCTTGTACTGAATGTGATGCATTTACACACCAAGTATGAGAAGTATCTATGATTCCTACCTTGAGACATCATGTTTAAAGTTCTTCAGAGTTTGACCTCTGGTGACCTCAAATGAACTTTGACCTACAGCACCACCAACAGGCTTCTTGTACTCAATATGGCAAATCCATACACCATATCAGAGAAGTATCCATGATTTCTGGTGACCCAGAAGACCATTGAAGTCCACCGAAAACAATGGAGTTTTTCTATTCAATATAACACATCCACATACCAAGTTGGAAAAGTATTCATGCTTCCTGACTCGAGATATTGTGTTTAAACATTTTGACCTACACTAAAATAACAGAGTTCTTTTAATTGTAAATCTCAGACGGTTCCTGATACTGTTCATCATTGGAATCTCTAGAGAAGCCTAGCTCTCGCCTACTACATGAACTCTTCAACACTATTTATAATATATTTAATCTCCGTTGTCATCACATAGGAAGATTTATTACCATTCTAATTGGTGGACACTAACTTTACTTCACCTTTATATAGCCCTCATTGTTGTCCCTTAATTTCACCATTTCTTTTGGATGGACCTCAAATTCGGAACTTTGTAGGAAGAATAACCTGGATTCTAATCTATCTTGCCTTGATTCTACTCTATTTTGACAGCCTGCAGAACAACCAATTCATTTGGGTCGACCCAACGGACTTGTATTTATTTTACCCTGTGTGCTTTTATATTGTATAAGGATTTGTTTGGGTGCCTATGTGTGTGTGTGAATGGAAAGTGGCCACCGGTGAGCAACAAAACTGTTGGTCAAATCATTCCTTTAGTTTTCATTAAAACTGGAACTCACCTTATCAATCCCCCCCTACCCATGTTAGAATAACCTTTTCAATATTCACATTCATATTTCGCATATTGAACTCTTCAGTTATATATGAGTCTCTCTGTTAAAATCTATTATTCAAATACAATCTTCACTATAGTGTACTTAGCCAGCTTCACACTGTTTCTGTGTGTTATTGTTATTTCATACTGATGGGACACTAGTAATTATACCTCCAGTCAAACCCAAAGGGTGGAACATCCCTTACACATATACATACACGTACCATCGCACACACATGCCATAATGACTACATAGGTTTCTCTTGTCATGGAAACTAAAAAATCTATTTTTTTTTCATGGTAGTAGGTGTTTACATTCTAGATAAGGAAATTATATTGGATTTAATAGCTGACCACCTTACTATCACATTTAGGCCGTATTGTATGGGTATCTCTGAAGGAAAGTACATTTTCAAGAACAAAGGAACGCCTTTCCTTTGCATAGATCGTTCACAATCAAGACAATTTCCTATGGATATTATTGGGTGTGAATGTGGATAATTGGATATGCCGACTTCCACAAGCATTAATATACGGTCTCCACTTACACCCATAGTCACCACAGAGACAGTTACAACTTCCTGATGTCACCTTTGACCTACCTTCATACCAACTTCCATTGGTGACAAACCAGCAAAAGGAACTTCCCTTGTAGCTATCTCCCACAGGAGAACTGCAAAACTCCACATATCTGCACCACGGACATTCATATCATCCTGCCCTCGTTGCAATGCTGTTAGAAAAACACAATAAAATATCGGCAAAATGTTAAAGTGGTGTTCTGGTGTCTGAAGCTTAACAAAATTCCTGTAAAGAAAATTTGCTTAAACTTTTATAAAAGCATCTGCTAACAACAGAGTTGATCACAGCATTTGAGTTGAAAATATATTTTTCTTTTCTAATGAACTGAATTTACTTAAATAGAAGTCACATACTGATGATTTTCTACCTGAACCACTGAGCAGACAATTGCAACCTATCTCACATTTTAAAGCTTAATCAACAAAAATATTAAGATAGGAAAGTATTAACAGGTTTGAATAAAATCTGTGTTGATGACATCACAGGCCACCTACTACCATCCACACCCTGGAGTAACAAGGCGGGTATGATGACATCACAGGCCACCTCAGGGTTTTCGTTAGTAGCCGGGACCCGGGTCAAATGACCCGCCTACTGCACGTACATGACCCGGCTACTTTGCGACGCTCAGTAAAAAAAAACAAATGACGAAAAAAATCGAGAAGAATAAATACCCACAACCAGGTCAAAAAAAAAGAAAAATAGGACAGAAGAAAGGGGTGATTGGGAGGGGGCAATATCATTGACCAAACAGCTGTATATTGCACCATTTTGCATCTAGAGACTTTTTAAATTGCAATTTTCCGGCAAAGACCCCTCCCCCATGTCCGCGTACAGACAGTCCCGCCTACTTTTCAACTTGACCCACCTACTACATTTCTTAACAAAAACCCTGCACCTACTACCATCCACACCCTGGAGTAACAAGGTGGGTTTATCTGGTGGAAATAGTTTACCTTCAGACAACAATTTCTAGAGGTACTGACCTACTAGTGAGAATATTTTATATGTGACATATGGTCTGCCACTCAGAATATCCCTGTATAACAAACCTACACCATCCAAAGCAATTCAGTATAGAATAGTAGGCACCAATGGGACAATGTTGCAATTTAATGTTTGATCCCTACGTATGATCAATAGCTAACAATATTTTTCAACAAATCTTCTATATGAAACTTTATTTACATCAATAGTAAGGGCATCCACAAAATATGCAAAACCACATTGTAACGTTTTGTTACCTACCCTCTGGTGCCATCCAGGCAGGATAAAACATTTTGCCTCTGTTTTGAAAAGAGAATCTTGTATCAGCCATGCTGATCTTGGCAGTCAGATCGTCCTCAATCTAAAATAAAGAACAGAAAGATTTCAAAAAATAATTCCAGTTGATCTCAGACCTACATTTCTGTTCAAACAAACCTGTTTTCTCAATCCCAATTCTTCAGTGCATGTCCAGAACATGAAAGCAACCTCATGGTCAAGGTAAATATCAGTATGTCTGCACACGAATTAACCAACCTTCTAATGCAGAGTACATCACTAAATTTTGAGGAAAATGCTATTCTTTGATATTTTTATGGACATGTTACTCATATTTGCCAACTCTCATTCCATTTTCCCTATTCATTTCAATCAAATTTCAAGCATGATGCATGTAAGGAAGGAATTGTAATAATAGAAATGAAAGCTTGGTGTTGCTTTCATGCAGGAGACATCAATCAATAAAATCACCTTTGAGGCAAATCATTTTTAACCACAAATCACTTCCAGTAAGCTCCGCCCACTTTTAACTAATATTAACATGCAATGTGAATACATCTGAACATATGAAGAAGGGTAAGAATGTTCCATCCTTGTTTGATTTAAGACAGAAATTTACCTTGTAACATTCAAGAAATTATACAGATTGCTATGGAAAACAGTCTCTAGAAATTACCTCATTTGCATATTATGCAAATTAGGCAACAATACCTCATTTTCTCTATTAAATGCAAGAAACAATGGAGTATATGAAACCAAATTTCATATATTAGTAACAAAACTTAAACATCCAACTGTAAAGCAGTGAAACAACCTACAAAAAAAAACCCATTTCTTAATATGTACCTCCTTCTTATTACAACTTTTGAAACGAGTACCTTTTTGGTTTATATTATGAAGACGACATAATTCAAATTTTATCGTCTTTACCATGGGGAGCATGATTATTCAATGATCGTAAAGTGAGCGTAGTCCTGCTGACACCAATTATAACACACTAATGCATCGCCAGGTAGCTAAGGCAACTTGGGTCAGGTGCAATTTTTGATTCCCCATTTTGGGGGAATGTCAGAAGTAAGCGAGAGACATAATAGGAATTTTCAGTCGATAAGGTCTTAGTCCTCAATGGATTTAGTAGAGAATGATAGTGCAAGTAGTTGTTACTACTAACCAATTAGATGCTCCTGCTCTTTGGAACATGAGAAGGTTGTAGTACCATGTTATAACAACTGCACGGTTATAGTAATGTCATGGTATAAGCCAGTAACCTGGGTGGGATTAGTAGCAACTTTTGTTAGAGATACAACTGTGTGAATGGTAACAATGTAAAACAACACAAACTGAAAACATGGATCTCATAGCAACCACAGATTCTGTAGTAACATAGGTGTTATAAAACCACTTTTTAAGTGCAGCATTTTGATAGCTTACTTGGGGGTGTGACCTAATAAGTTAACATCAATATTCACATACTCACATGGCATATCTTTGGAAGCCAATTAAACTGTTCAACAAGTTGTACTGTAGCTGCTAACTAGTAGCGTTGTGCGGTAGTGCAAATTTCACACAACCGGTTGTGTTGCAACATGAATCCTGGTATCGTAACTACTACCATGATTTTCCTCAACATTTCATCTATGGTTCAAAGCACTTAGTTATGAGACTATCAATGTCATTCATTTAATGGCATAGCCTAGGCCATGTACATACTGTTACACACACGGTTATAAAAAAAATTAATTAAAAAAATTATAAAAAAATAACACACTATATTAGGGCTTTAGTTTTTAACATACACTCCCCCCCCCCCCCCCCCCCCCGCCCCTAAAAAAAACCTTGGAAAAAGCACCCCACACTATCCTTCATTCATACTCGACGTACGATATTAGATTAACATGTTTGAACGTGGATAAAACCAGAAATACGTACACAAACAGAAATTGGGGATTTTCCACTATTCAATGATATTGGAATAGGGCAACCCTTCATGTTCAAAAGTTCACAATGAAAAGTTTTCAACTATCAACAAGTCACCACGTGTTTGGAACTTCAGACAAAAAGAATGTAACATAGGGGCTATGTAAATACAGGGTTATAACTATATACATGAGAATAGTACCAAAGTATTATATCGTTGATCGGCTGTTGTTTTCTCCAGAAAATATACTTTCAATAAGTACAATATCCATCTTTCGTACAAAAAGTTCTTAAAAATTAAAAAGTAGCCAAAGATAACTATAAACAACATGGTGGAACACCCCGCAATAATTAACGAATCCATTCCATTACAGCATTAAATCTCAAGTACCGTACTGCACTGTGTGTACCAGTACTGTACCATCTAGGCTACAATATACAGTCCCAGGCTGAGATGGAGTAAAGCTGGATATAGTTAACATCTTACTAACAGTTCTCCTTAACCATGTCATATGAACTACACCTCAAATGGGCAACATTGACAGTATTCCCTGCATATTTGAACGTCAAATCAAATGTGTTTTTCTAACTTGACATTGTGAATGAAAGTAAAGTATTTACCATGATGTTCTTGCTATTGAGGTGGTAGCCAGGTATTAGTGGTTCCATTGCATGGAGGAAGGCCATCCCTCTAGCAATATCTAAGGCAAAGCTCACCATTTGTTCATGTGTTATCATAATATCTGCAAAATTAAAATAAATATGAAAGAAACGGTTATCTTTTTCGATTTACAGATCTTTACCTTTTGTTAACATATGCTAATAGACCCATCAGTACACTTAATGTGAAACTAGTTAAATGTTAATAATTAGCAATAAAGCAGTGTTTTAGTGTGTTGAGCACATTCACCAAACCTACCAAGTATAACTAAAATTAAAAGATGGCACTTGACACTATCATATTTTTCTTATTAACTGAAAGTAATTTAATAAATCAATTTAAGTCGTGAGTGGATGTTGAATTTGGCTTTTATAAATCTCTGGTTATTATTGTAACATTGATAAAGATAACTGAAAACATGTCTTCTCTGAGCAAAGTTTAAACTTTCAAATGAACAGGTATCATTTTCAAACAATCTTGTTCATTCATCTCAGTTTAAGGCAGATAATCTTAGTGGACAACAAGCACAGTAAAACCTGACATGCACCGGCCAGTTCATGACACTTGACTGGTGAATTCAAGTATCTGCATGTTACAGGATTTAAGCATCCACTAGTGTAACAATTCACTAACAGTCAACTTAATAGCTGCAATTCAATCAATGAAGTTAATGTATAAAACTTCATAATCATAAAATAATTGTAATAAGAAACAAAACTGTCTGTGATATCTATCAGAATCGAATGAAATCATTACTTACTCACCAATTACTTGTAAACATATAAACTGTAGGAGTAACTCTTAGTTTGATGCTATTCTTAAAGCATACCATTTAAGTATTCTATTAAAATACTGAGGAATTGATGCTTCAATCCTAGCAGGATCTACTTCACATAAAAATTGCCGTAATCAAAATGACAGGCCGACATAAATTTATGCATTTCTTACGGAGGCTCAATTTGCAATGAAGTACTTTTTTGACAATTTTTTCTTTCTCTTGTTCCTTTTTTATTACATGTTATTCCAGTTCATCTTAGCAAAGCCTCCAAATTCAATTTGGCAGATACTATATGCTCCTAGTTCATGGCTATACTGAGGACTACTAACCTGTGGCTTCATGTAAGACATGGTGCAGCGACCCATAAGGAACATATTCACTGAGAACTACCAGGCTTGGGGGTTGATTAACACATCCCAGCACAGGATGGATGTTGGGGTGAGAGAAGATTCTTAGACGAGGAAACTGCTCAGCAAACTCCCTTGATACTCTTTGAGAAACATTTGGTGCTCGAACAAATTTTGCCATCACTTCTGATCCTTGCCAAAGAGCCTTCCACATCTGATACATGCAAAACACGCAAGAAACACACAATTTAAAACAGACACATTTCTTAAGTACTGTCATTTTTACACTTCTTAGTTCTGAACAGATTCAATTAATTCTTCAATTTCATCAATGACAACGATACAATGTGAGAAAATTGTTTTTTCCTCCAAAATACTTCCTCCTAAATAATTGTTTTGCAACATTTAGATAATTTTAACAGTTGGTGAATTTCAGCAAAGTTAAAAATTACATTTGCAAATCCTAAAACTCATTGAAGAATCCACAAAGATATTTTGACTGAATTAGAACATTTTACTAATATTGTTAACCTCCTTAAATATGTTGGGGTTGCAGCTCATGTGGAGTTATATGGACTTGCATATAAACATACTCACCTCCCCTGTGGGCCCTACATTGATCTTGCTCTGCATTTTAATGTGTTTAAGTTCAATTCCAGCATACCGGGACAACGTACCATCACCTGCAGGTATCAGGGAAAAAATAAGTTTCCTTCATTTTGTTAGTTTATCAAATATTTATACTGAGTTGGACAAGGCCAAGAAGTTGGTACATATAAATTAGCAGTAAAATAATGACTATATAAAAAACAAATATAAAGAACTACGGGAATCAATGAAATAAGAGAGATAATATAAATTGTACTCACGACTTCTTGTTTTGGTGCCACTCCAGTTGTTTGACCTGTAGGGTATTTTGTTTATTTCCTGGCCCATTAATTTAGCTTGTTCTGAAAGAAAAGTTGCAAGGTGGGGGTTACACAAATAATCCTCTTTAATTCTAGATGCTTTCCATGTACTGTAACTATCTAAATAATCCACTATGTATGCTCAGCCTTAAGATCATCTTCGATTTACCAATAACTAAACACAATTGTGAATTCTGACTATTGGACTTTTTAGTCAGCACAACTACGAATGTTTATTCATGGATAACTAATAATTTATGAGTATAACTGTGGTTTTATACTTTATGTTGGTCAACAAATAATGATATGCTAGCAAGACTTTTTACAGCTACTACCAGAGTACAACTCATGGAATTTTAAAGACTATATCCATTCAACAGCATAAATATGCTGTATTACCTTTCTTTTAAATGTATTTCAACAAAGGCATGCATGACATGAACATAGAATCCATTATGACTATAAACAATCATAACACAAACCAAAATAATTAGTTGATTTGATTCAGAAAGTTAAAGAGAAACTGTACCTTCTAACTGCTTCCTTAGTGATGGTTTTGCCTTCTCCAATGGTGAATTATTGAATTTATTGGCAAGATTAATGTTAGCCCCATTGTTGACAAGGTCCTGATGAGATATAAGTGTATACAGTTCCAGTACAAAATATTACTACATAAATTACATATATGATACGTTAAGAACAGACCTCCTTAAACTATATAATAACTCTGATCTAATGTTTCCCTAAAACAATATAACTTTCTTGTGATTTAAACAGCTTCATTTAGTCTAAACTCACTACGTAGTTAATAATTCAGTAAGTAATACGTATCCATCATTAAGAAATATTTGCAAGAGCACAATTGGAGCTCAGATTCTAAAAAACTCACAACTTGACATAATCCACTTGAATTTAATAAACATTAACGCTATTTTACCAAATAATCACTTTTTTGTACACAATTACCACCCGGAAACAATGGGGGGAGGGGGGTGGGGGAGTCTCATCTTATCTTTTTTATATCTACACACATGATACATCTCTTAGAAAGTTGCTCACCTCTGCTATTTGTTCATATCCCCAGAAACAAGCATAATGGAGAGATGTGTTGCCATGCTCGTTAACAGCATTCAAGTCTGCTTTACACTGCAGTAACTGTAAAGTAGAGACAATATTACTCTGAAACAGTAGTAAAAAGTTGTGTCCAAGTATGAAAGTACGGGTATTACTCTTCAAGGGGCACTGCAGAATTTGGTCAAAATCTGACACAAAAGTAGAAACTGTTAATATATATGTCTGAACAATAACATAATTTATATTTTTAAATCATTAATTACCCCTTATTTTTAAATGGTGATGTCTGTCATCTAATAATAGACCAATTTTGAACAAAATTATGTAACCAATCCAATGATCTACTGTATATTGTTATGTGATATTTGTATCGAATTCAATAGCATTGAAAATTTGATCAGAATCAATGCAAAGAGCTGCTTTAAGCAGCATCAATTGTCTCCCTAAATATGACTTCATTGTCTACAACATAGATAACTGTATGCATCATATTAAAACTGTCAATTTATTGAAATTCAACACAACATTATTACAACAGTTATTGAAGAATTAGTATATAAAGTAAACTTATCCATGAACATAGAATAGAATTTTTAGTATTACCTTCATAACTATTTCTCGATGGCCATGAGCAGAAGATAGATGCAGTGCTGTATCATCTCCCATATTTGTAGAGTTTATTTTGGCTCCTCGACTGATCAGCATATCTACAATATTCAAATGTCCTTCCTTACTGGCCCAGTGCATAGGACTGAACCCATGATCATCCCTAGAGGACAAGAATCAGAGCAACATCACTGTAAGTATCAGTGACAAGTGCAGCTATTCATATGAAGAGTAACATTTTCAGGCAGAACGGGGAGAAAGGTAAAAAATTCTTCTGTTTTATACAGACAGAAGAATCGAATTATGACACTTCGTACATAAATAGTGAAAGATAACAGTTGCGGAAAAAAAAAAAAAAAAAAAAAATAGTGAAAGATAACAGTTGCGGAAAAAAAAAAAAAAAAAACCTGTTTCCCAACATTGGGGGCTTATAAGATACATACATAAATACCAGGAGGGCATTGTTAGCGTGTTCTATAAGTACAGGCAGCCCAAAGACTACCAAATATTGACTGGCAATATTAATAGAAGTCACCGCCTAACATTACCTATAAGTCATAACCTCAGTGCTCACAATACCATTATAGTACTATTTATGCAAATAGGGAGTATACATGTATTTTGCATACATAATTTGACCTTATGTGACCTTTACACATCTAAAGATCAAATCAAGTGATCAGTATTCTATATTAGACCAAAGGTAACAACCTACCCTTGATTTGGATCATTCTCCACTTTGTCCAACCAGACTCTCACAAAAACAGCATTCCCTTCTCGAATTTGGGAGAAAATGTCATCCATTTTAAGAGCACTAAAACAAAAATGAAAAGAAAAGAAAAGTAATGTACATGACCCCTAGTAATAATCTGCTCAGATAACATCAAACTGTATCAGTTTTCAGATGGTATCATCACTCAAATACAGTAAGTTGATGGGTAAAAATTATTAACACATAAGTCTTCCTCATAGGCCAGACAGTGTGTTTTATATCTGTATTATTTGTGGACTTTAACTGTCTCGAGCTATACTGTACATGATTTATGTTTGTGATCTTTGGTCAAAAAAGATTTATTTTCCTATGTAGTATACCTCCTGCTAAGAATTTTAGGTTGCAAACAGTGCCAACTCCTAATTTGATCAGTGCAGAATATATATACTGTTTTGCTTTTAGAAGTTGCCTTCAATCTCATTTTTACCCAGCATAATCCAGTTCTTGAAAAGCTTATCTCAAGACAAAGAACTCATTAAAATTTATTTTGGGAGTAATTGAAAAAAAATGTTTTACAATTGACATTGTGAGATTGGTTTTATTTGCACACTTAAAACTATGGTCGCATCCGTATAATCTGTTTTAAAATTATTTAAGATTTTTCCAGTTACCTATTTTTTACCTTTTTGTAAGTGTTTTTCTGAAAAATTCCGATGTTTCTTGTCATGAATTGAACATTTTTTGTTCACGCATACTATTGTTACATCTGTACCAGTTGCGCGAATTTTTTTATTTTTTGGGTAACGAAACTTTCATACAGTAGTTTTATTTTTTTATTTTTCTAATCGCGATTACTCGCTAACCGCTTGCATCGAATTTGCGAGTACTCGTTTAGTAAAATTGCTAATCGGTCACAGCACTAATTGGTTAAACATGCTTTGTTAAAGGAGGCTAGCAGTGATTGATTCACCGGAACACACTTAATGAAACATTTTCAACATCAACATTTCATCTTGATGTGACCTAAATAAAATCACTAGGGATGTTTTCATGCAAAAGGACGGTATTCACCAGAGTAGAAAAGCCAACAGACTGCTAGACTAAGACGGTCGATGCCTGTATTTTAATAACATTATTATAATTTAATACAAAATTTCTGATTTTTTACAAAATTTTGGGAACCCTAACAAAATAACCAGGCGACTCAGATTGAGGTCACAACCTGTAGTTTGAGAACCAATGTTGGTTTGTAACATACTTGTACTTTTACCAATGGGATTGCAGCCAATGATTGTTATAGGTAAAGAATGAATGATGTCATAATGAGTACTATGTAGTGACTGAACCAATTGATTTCAAACCATGTCAGTTAATATCATTCTGGAATACAAATCATGTGCTAATATTCCAGGTGTTTACGTCACACTTGATGCTAAGACAATGGTGGTGAGGGTTGGATGACAGACAAATGATGGCCTCTGAGAGTCATATACAATCAAAATTCATTGGGTACCTATACTACAGGATAATCTAAATGATGATAAACTTTGCAAAACATATTGTTTTGAGCATGTGAATACACTGATAAAATGAAAACATTTATATTTAATATAGTGCAAGAGAAGATTTGATCTGTTTTACCAAAAGAGAGGCTTATCCTTTGTTAGGCCTAGCCTGTAGGACTTGGGAAACTCGTTCTGTTCAGCTGTGGCACTGTCAGTCAATAGTGTTGCCTCTGGTGCAGCACAAGTGCTACCAGCAGCCTAACTTGCAATACCAATAGGCCTGACTTTAATGTGATTGTGAGGCTAGGCTACACTTACAGATGTCTACTGTGCTTCACTTCAGTACCAATACTGCCTGGGGGGCAGTGTCATTCAGCCACCGGTACTTCTCGCCATCGAATGTGTGCTCTTTCTGTCATTGAAAAAGGGCCTTTCCGCCATGTTACAGACATGGCGGTGAAGCTTTTTTTCTATGGCGGAAAGAGCACATTATTGTGGGTAGGACTGAGTAACGTTAGTATGTACAGTAGGTTAGAAATATAAATGTAAAATGTTACCCATGCTTTTCCATAACATTTTGTGATAACTTTAATAAAATATCTGTGGGAATAACTTTTAAATTCCTCTGAAGCCTTGTTTGCCAGAGTTAGCGGTGAAATGTACCCGATGTTTTCCAATTGCGACATTTATAACATGTATTGATCACATAATAAAAATATCTGCAGTGTATGAATGACTTTGAAAAAATAATTGATTACATTAATATCTTTGCGTGAATGACTTCGAAATTCCATCGTAAACGCCATTTTTGGTTTGGAGCACTTCCGCCATGGCGGACAGGTATACATATGGCGGAATGGCACTGGATTCATGAATCATGGTATGAATCATACTGCCTAGGCCTATACCATCTACAGAACCTTCGCATGTGTATCTTGCCATAGGTGTCAAGTATTTTCGTTGGAATTATCCTATGTAAAGGTACATTATTATTATACTAAGGAGTAGGCCTAAGCATTGTAGCCTTAATTCTAGCAACAAACGTGTCTACTGTACAAAGATAGCTTGCATAGTTACTGAGTTAGGCCTCACACAGAAACGTTATCTTGGCTACCCTACGCGCAGGTTAATGTTAGGCAAGGGCGTTGACTAAAACCAAGTAGGCCTAACGTTAAATCTAACGTTAGAAGAATTGCCTTCACAATAAAATATTGCGGTACGTATTTAAGGCAAGAAATTTCTTCCGAACCTGGATATCGGTAGGTAACCCGTTGATAAAACTAATGAAATAGACTGTCGTTACCCGACAACATCATTCCTTTCGGTAGGCTAGCCGGCGTAGGCGTACAATATTTACCAGCGAAATAGTTCGTTCATTCATATATACCCACTACGCTAAACGGTAACAATCTGTAGAACCGACTGGTAGCAAGTCTAGTAAACATTTTCTGCATTCCAAACTGAGTACAGGCAGTATTCACTTATCTTTGGGCACGCAATTGTACAGAGATCGGAGTTGACATGTCTGCGGGCGAACGGGACCATCATAAATTGCGTCATATATGAAAAGTTTGATGAAAAAATTAAAACTAAGTGGGTACAAGGAATGTTTGGAGACTGATTATAATATGCATGTGCGATATGGTTATCCTCTCGCTGTTTACATTCCAAGCAAGTTCTTTACTCAGAACGTGTGTAGTTGTATACTGGAATACTTGGGGAGTAGGAACTTGGTCGAGGTCACCGGCCTCTAGCAAGGCCGACCATATATGTTACGAAAACTAGGAATCGAAAGAAAGGAAAAGTTTACCCGCCAACTTAACACACCTACACCCTAGGGCCGGGCATTGAAAATAATTACCAGGCTTCAAGGATAAGCATTCCATCTTTGACGGTGAATTTTCAAAGTATTCACATTTAGGCTTTTTTATTGAGGTTATTGAGGAGGGGGTGGGAGTGCGAACCGTATTACCCCACACAACAAAAGTGCTTATTCGAACACCCTTGCGCGTAGACCTAACTTTAAACCTCATCCATATCCTAAATATACTTCGGAATGCACCAGCAATTCACTTAATAAAACATTTCACTTTGGACCTATGCAGGACACCGTGTGCAAATAAGGAGGATTGGAGGTGATACAAAGCAGTTAAGAAATTCTGTGTTTAAATCTGGATGTTTCTCCGTGCGAGCAGACGGTTCAGTATGCTTAACTTGCTCCTCTTCTGGCTCAAAGTCTAAACTGTCATGATATAGAAATGTGAATGCACCACGACAGGCCAAACACCCAGATATCAACGTGGGGGTATGATATGTCAGTTGAAAACTTCTAGCTATACTTTAGTGGATCCTAAACGTGACGGACTTAGTGTGTAAGACAATGGAACGATTACTTCTGGTACGACACCTACAACAGCTATACAATAGAAAGCTCCTGATTAAAACCTCGAGGGCTGCCAACCGTGACTGAAATAAACACGGCCATCGCGTTCTGAATTTACAGGGATGACAAATGCCAGTCTTTAAACATGAGCAATTCCGTTAGATTTGTACAGTTTTTCTGATCATAAAATAGTTGCAATACTACGGTGGCTTAATAAGGACGTAGGCAAGGAAACATGTCTGCTCAACTCTGAAAATTTGAACTTTTTGTTTCTACATTTGGAGTTTTTTTTTTGACCTTCCTAAGTCCAAATTTTGAAGAATAAAAAAGAGGCAACATTTTGAGATAAAAAGTCAACCATGTGAGATGTGGGGACACTGTTTTTCTTTCTTATGTCC
>KN885980.1:0-19915 GCA_000934455.1 Apostichopus parvimensis
TGTAATAAGAGAGTGTGATCATTTTATTTTCATTTGAAGTTTACCACATGCTTGATTTTACTGACAGTATATATATTTTAACAAGTTACCAATTGTCAACCCAATTCAGCTTGCGAAATATACTTCATCTAATCAACAGCTTACTAACCTAATGAAAGAACATGATAACCACAAATCTGATCAGCTGGCAGAGAACTCAGCAGCCATCAACGCTCTTGGCAGGGCCCAGCAAAGGGCCCAGGCAGCTGAACGCAAGGTGACCATAAAGAAATTGCCCTCAAACCCTAAATTTAGAAATATTACTACTTCATTCTAACGTCACCACATTTGTCAATATGATCATTCACATTATCATTTGTATTGCTATTGTATGTGAATGTTTAATCCTGACCCTACTGTACCTGCTTTGCTGCTAGTTTTTCAAAATTTTATGAAATCATTGCATGTATTCTTCCCTATTTGGTGTTTGCTGTTGAGTGCCAGCATATAATTGTGCTTTATTCATCAATGGTAATCTTACAATTATATTTTGTTCTTTTAACCTTAACATATTCTTTTTAGCATTATGCCATAATTTTGGCACAATCACGAATCCATTTTCACAGTTGTTTGGGCTTTTTATATGTTTAGATCCCAAAACTGCAAGAAGAATTGGACAGTACACTTTTAAGGCTAGAAACAGTTCAAACTCAAGCAAGTGACCTATCAGCAAGCAGGAAAGAATTACATGTATTGAAGGAAGATCAGATCAAGTTAAAATTACAACTACAGGAAGACAAAGTTTACAGGTAACCAATACATGCAGTTCAGTTTTGATTCCTGCTAGTGATATGAATTGGCAGGAAAGAAGGAACGCAATATAAGTGTTAGTCGATCCTTGGCTGTGAAATATGTAGCTGATTCAAGGTGACTTCCTGTATAGGGAAATATAAACCCAATCCTGTCATACAATTAATGGTACAGCTGCTATGGAATAACATTGAGCCTAAACAGGGTTTTGAGATTTCATATTAAGTAAATCTAGTAATGGCATCAGTGAGCCACTCACCCAAGTTCCTGACTATATCATATTGTTTCTTTAAAGCAATAACAGAAGATTCTGAGGGATGTGAAGAATGGATACATTTGAGACATTATATTAGGCCACCTAATGTACATCTTAAAGGCTTAACATTTACTTTTAAGGATTTGGGAAAGAAAATTAAATTTTGAATAATGGGTTTGCTTTTCTGCAACCACTTGCCCCACATAATGGAACAAGATTAGTAGTTAGCAAAATATGTAGTGCTAACTTTTAAACAAAAAAATTGGTTCATTCAAATTTATCAAAAGGTTATATTTTATCCCCCTAAGAATTTCAACGGTAATCCTAGCTTTAATTTTGTTGATGTTCATTTTTGTAAACTAAACTGTTACAGATTTTGCTTCATTTTCCTTATCTTTCTTTTAATGGTAGACTATGACATCTAAAGGTTGGCAAAATCAAGGCTCACTAGAGCTTTATGATGATAAAGTCATGGTTTCAAACAAATTTTCTGTTTTGAATTGTTATTTTGGTTTAGCTCCTTGATAGCTCAACAGCTGGAGGAAACTCAAGAACACCTGAAAGCAGCAGAAGAGAGGGAGAAGCACCTGGCACAAATTAATTCAGATCTAAAACATCAGCTACTGACTACACAGTCAGAACTTACTACTATTGGAGATAAACATAAAAATGTTGAAGACTTGGTAAGATTCTGCAGGCATTCAACTTGTTGTAAACTGTGCATACAGTAATAACAGAGAGCCTAAAAATGTTTGTTGATTAATTCAGCCAAATCATATGCTGTTTTTTATTGATTTAACCCACCCAGTTTCCTATCCTCTGCTCCATATTACAAATGATAGCCAGTATGAGAAGACCAATCAATAGAATCAAGACAAATAATAACTTCAATTTCTGTACACTCTAAGAATTACTGAAATATATATAGTGAATGAGTTTAAAATGAGAGTCCACCACAGCATGTAGTCTACCTTTAGCTTAGTTTAAATTGTTATTCTCAAGTGAAAGGCAGGGAGGAGAGGGAGGGTGGAGAGGAGGAGAATGGAATACAAGTGGATACTTTAAGTGAAGCATATGACCAAAGAGGAATCGAGTTTGCGTCTGAACCTAGCTACATGGTTCTCTTCACCCTATTTATGTGTCATAAAAGCAGACTAGCTCGTCTCATTTTATCCCTAGATCCTCCATGGTCATCAGGCAATATTTCTAACAATAGTTTGGCATTCTAAAACTGCTATATATTTCCCATAGAGTCCCCTCCACGTTCTTTCCAGATGCTCAGAAATAGTAAATTAAATTATTTTTTTTAATAATGCAATACGTTTTGAGTAGGAAAGAATCTTCTCGATGTTGGAGCATGATCAGTTACCACTGCCTGACTTTAGAAGTTTCTGTCAGCATTGACCTTTCATCATACTGTAGTGGGGTTTCAAAGATTTTGTATTTAATGGATATTATGGAACATTGTTAAAGTATTTGAATCCATAATATGATTCCTTTTGCTCCAAACTCAATTGTCTTGAACTCTCATTTCTTAAACACATTATTAAATAGTCCTTTTCATGTTAGGTCGTTAATGGTACTGTTGATTAGTGATAACATTTTATTAACTTAATTAATCCTTTCTTGACATTCATTGATTGCCCCTAACTGTGTTATAATTGCTAATTCTCTCCCTTTCAATTTTTTTTCAACTATGAGGAAATAGTAACAGTACGATAGTTAAACAATTCAATAGAAAGTGAAGTAACTCTTATTACTATATAATACTTTGCCAAAGAATAGAAGCGTTATTAATTATTTAAGAAAGCTAAATATAAGTTTCACGGTAAACAGGATTGAATTATGAAATCAAAAGTGAATCTGTAGCTGTTTTCTTTTCAAAGGCAATAGCATTTAAGGAGAGCAACCTTAAAAACATGACCCTATTAGTTACACTTAATGAGAACTAGTGAGTGTGATAGACTGTCCTGTCAGAGTAATGCTTTGTAGTTATTTTGATAGTAAAACTTGCTGTCATGCAAATATTATTTTCTTTCATTTCAGTTGATTATCTTTCCCTGTCTTTTATTTCCTTTTACATAATATAACCAGGCAAAACATGTAGCTTGTTCTCAGATCAGCATTACTGTAGAGAAGAGTATGAAATTGTCATGAAGTTATATCAAATGTACAATACTGAAGTTTAAGGAATTACTTACCCAATAATTTCTTATCAAAGGAGCCACAACCCTTACCACTGTTTCCTGAAAAGAGAATAATTGTTTACACTAGTATACAAACTAGGCAACCCTTGCAGTTGGAGAGATGGGGAAAACCACAAAGACTTTTATTAAATCAGTTTAAGTTTATAATGTAGTTTGTTAACAAACTAAGTTTCATGAAAAATATAATTTTCGTCACCTTTAGCCAGGAGTATAAGGATGTTTTTGGAGTAGAGGTCTTCATAGTCTGATCAATCAATGTCTTACTTTGAGTACTACACTGCCACCAAATGCAAAACATTTGTTCACTTTTCATGCAATAAAAGTCACCATCACTGTTTAATGTACACTCGATCTGTTCAAATATTACAGACTGAATAATGTGTATATATGACATCCAGAAGGATTTCCCACAAACAAACCAGAAGGGGTACGCTGTGGTTAAAGAAATGTATGTTTTTTGAGACTTTGCATACCTTCTTCCTATTCTGACAGTTGGATAATATTTAACCTATAAAGGCAACCTTTCGAATTTGTTACAACTTTATTTTGAGTCTCTGTCATGAAAGTACTAAGAAAAAGACTGAGCAGTGACATTTCATAACCACCAAACATACACTTTTCTAACATGTTGATCAGACCCTTTAAGTTTAATACAGTATTTGTTGCATGTTATTTGACATGTTTACCAGTTTTGAGTTGAGGTATGGTTTCGTTAATAATCTTTGTTATTCAATTGCATGATTACCTGTGATCTTCCGTTATACCTCAATTGGGATATTCTCCAGAAATTCTTTCACCCTGTAGGAAAGGAAGACTGACATACCCCCCCTTTTATAACTACAATGGGGTTATGTCAGAGACTCATATAAATAATGGTTCTACTTTTTTCAGCATTTTGTATCAGAGCAAGGGAAGCAGACCCTTCAAGACCGAGCTATTGAACTACAGACAGAAGTGACTAGATTGCAGATGGAACTTAATCAGATTTCCAACCAGCTTGACAACCAAAACAGAAAATACTTGAATTTGAAACTACAGACGAAGGAGAAGATGGAAAATGCAAGGTACTTAAACTCATCCATTGCTTGTGCCATTAAATATTTCTAAATTTATGTTGTTAGTTTGTTTATATCACTGCATATGCTTCAAGTCTTAAGCACAACATTTAAAAATTTTAAAAGAAAAGAAAGACTAGACTTGGAAACTTCCATAGCACAGCAGTGTAGCATGGAATACTTTTGATATAAGAATTGATTTTGTTAAGGTTTTGCTGTTTTTCCAAAAATTTCACTGTATGTTACATATCACTGATAATTGTTTAATGATATATGCAACAAATAAAAGAAAAAGTTTTTAACTCTAATTTACACTCACTTTTAGATTTGAGCATTATTAGGTCAATAGTATGCTTCGTTTAATTCTTTTAATTGGCCTGTAGTCTACCTGTATACCTTAGACAGTAGCAAAACAAATTTCAATTACCTTCAGTTTAGAAAATTAACATGAAGATCATGCAACATCCTCATCCCATCTTCATTATCTGTAGTAAGACATTGATGTTGTAGAAAGAAAATCATTTCAGGGGTCTGGGGAAGGTAACAGTTCATCTTGTACAAGGTTAAATATCTGCTTGTCAATCTGCATCTTGTAGATTATCATCGATATCCTTTGTGTGAAAATCTTTCTCATCTGTAGAAAGACATTGATGTTGTACAAAGAAAAACATTTCAGGGGTCTGGGGAAGGTAACAGTTCATCTTCTACAAGGTTAAATATCTGCTTGTCAATCTGCATCTTCTAGATTATCATTTAATATCCTTTGTGTGAAATTATTACAAATGCATGTCACAGAATGATTAATTATTCATCATCCCAGCACACTTTTGCTTTTCATCATTTACTTACAGGAACATTTTCAATAGACAAAAGACCCTCTTGGTGGAGAACATCCAACAGGCACAGAATGAATTGAACAGCATCAAAGGAGAACTAGAGAGAGAACAAAATGATAAAGAAGAGACTAAAAAGAAGAACCAGACACTGTTGACTGAAAATAGACAGTTAATGGACAAGTAAGCTTATTAGTACCTCATCGAGAGAAATAGAACCGACGTAATCCAGAATTAGTTCAGACGTAGTGTCTTTTACAGATCAATATCTGAGCTTCTTCCAAGTAAAGTGTTTGACTCAGTTACGGTATAATGGATCACATGTGGGGATGAAGTAGTAGTTCATTACCTTGCAATCATAACTGGCTAACACCATGTAGATATACATTTCCCATGAATTCGTTTATGTGTTGCTTTAATTGGGTGTGGTATGGGCTGGTGAGGAATTTGTTTTTACATTTTTTGTACTCATTGGAACATCAAATTGGTTGTCATTGCACGTACTGAAGCTCTCTACCTTGCCACAACAGCCACTCTTGTGCCTGTCTCAATTTTAGTCTAGAAAACTATCATTAGTCAGTTAAAATAAAATAATGGGAAATGAAAATTTTCATATAAAATTAAAATTACATGGACACTATGCTTTCAAATAAAACTGGCACAATAATATATTGGCATATCCACCTTTAAGTTGCAAACAAGTTACACCTACCTCCTTAATACTTTTCCTGGTCAAAAGATCCTGAAAGTTGTATGATTGCCTCAGACGAATCTGGTGATACAAAAAACTGAAGTTGCATGAGGCAAACATCTCTATCGCGCATCCAAAGCATCGCTAAATGTAAGTCATATCCTAGAGGTTTATGACCGGAAGAATCCGGTAGTAACCACCTTGCATTGATGATGATCTGCTAAAATGTTTTTATGTAAACCTTGTGAATGATGTAAACAGATGATGCTGATCAGCCATACCAAAATCAGCTCTGACCATGGAGTTACTGACACATTTCACTGAACAATTATGCAATATACTGCACTAATGTTGGAATGAGTACAAATGTATGGTTGTGCTCACTGTAATCCTTAATTATTAAAACCTTTAATATTCTGCAAATTAAAATGTTTCTACTTGTCAGTTCTGTGCTAATATGTAACAAATATCCTTTTGTAAAGTAAGTTGCTTAAGTCATGGCCTTTGCATAATTTAGGAACATCAAAATAGTTACATCTTTCTTATATAGAAAAGGATTTTGTTAATCTGTTTGAAGGAACTGTACCTCATGAGCAGTACTGTTATACACAGCCAATAAATGCTTCCTTCATGTCAGATTCTTCTTTCATCATTCCATTAACGTTGCTAATATATGTCATTGCAGAATGGTCGAGAATGAGGAATCTCTGAGTGACCAGAATCGAAACATCTCATCACTGGAATACAGGACCAAATTTCTTGAGCAAGAAAATGGAATGTTACAAGATCGCATTTCCTCACTATCTCGACAGAGGATGGCATTAGAGAAAGTTGTCAGGGAGTACAGGATGGAGAAGCAAAAAGAGGTGAAAATTCTTGGCTGCTTTGGCCGTATCTTTTCTTTCACTCTTAAATACACATGAAATAAAGTTTTTATATGTATTAATATATATAAATACGTTTTTGGCTGCAGTAATACTGTTATATTCAAAATCTTGAGAAAGTCTCTTACTTATCAAGCAAATGCTAGAAAAGCCTCATCCTAGAGCTGCCATGCTTCTATAGCAAGTTTACATGTAACCTATTCTTTCTTTGCTGTCATGTCAGGTAATTGAAACTTCTTGGACAAAGAATAAGTACATGGCATTTTCATTTAATTTGAGAGAATCTGATGAGTAGTGGACTTTGATGATGTAACACAACCAGCCAATTTATCATGCTTTTTTTCTTGTACACTTCATTCAACTTTTACCATGATCTAAACTTTTGCTAACCCAAGGCAATTAATGTGACTAGGGAGAGGGGAAAGGGGCACGAACTTCTTAGTAAGTGAACAATCAAGCTGGATCCTGTGGCATCCCACTGTTCAATAAAAGTCAAATATGTTCACTTGCCTTGTTGGCGTTATCCTACTTTCATTGAAACAGTGAAGTGTTTTTAATTATAGACCTTTCTTTACTGTCGTGCAATTTCTTTTCTTAACAGGATATTTACAAGGCGATTGGTAATGCTCCATCTGGTCAACCCTTCACCCCTTCGTCTGGCCTTGGATTGTCCCTTGGCATGCCAAAGACACCTTTCAGCAGTGGAATTGGAAATTCTGTCTCGTAAGATATTTTATCTCGTAACTTATTTTTCGCCCATGCAGCTTAAAGAGAAGTTGATATGCCAAGCAAAATGAACTGCCTGGGACATTATAAAATCAAACCCTCATCTACAGTAGTCTGGCAGATGTGCAGTTTGTGTAATTTTGTTTCAATAGACTATTGAAATGCACTGCTAAACAAGGAAAAGCCCCAAAACCCATGAAAATAGTCTCTAGAGCTTTTATGACTTACTATTAGCCTTTGACATAGAAATGGTATTCTCTTGACACTTTTGTTTAGTATGAGTAAATTATGAACCTAGGGCATTATGCAAATGCCTTTTTCCCCACTTTACTGCTTTCTTACCCATAGAAAGTATTTCAAATCACTTAGTTACATTGTAGCTCTTGTATCATCACGCAGCCTGTGCTAACCAGGAAATATATTTGAAACCTTTTATAGGAAAGTGCAAGTAAAAGCAGTCAGTTTGAAGTAATTAGGTAATTTTGTATTGAGTTATATTTCTTCATTATTGCAGTTTCTGTCCCATATAGTCTCTAGCATAACTTGCCAATATACTATCCGTTGTCTATTGGGTGCACAGTTTTGTCTTCTTGCTTCAACAGTGCCCATTTAATATGTAATAAAAGGTCTTTCTCCCACATTTGATACTATTGTAGCATACTGCAATGTGTATAATATAACTTTAGGTTTGGATAATTAGGGTTTGGCTTCATAGTGCTTCATTCTAAATGTACATTTTGTAGATTATACTGTTAGAGCTTCAATGTAACTGTTCCTGAATCACTGAATTTTCCTACAACCTGTACTGTAGCTTATATTCAGTATTCACAGATAAAAAAAAATGTTTTACTCCCATTTCTTCTTTTCTTCACAGGAATAGTCTTATATCAGGCACAGATTTCAGTCGACCTGGTCTTGGCTTTCTGATGAAATCAGTCTCACCTTTGGCTCCTAGAACCAACGTCTACGGGAATGGTCTAGCTACGGACAGTCCTCGTCCTGGGGTAGAGAGTGATGGTATGAGTGCAGATACAGAGGGAAGATAACAAAAGATTTTATAAATGTGAAGTATTATAAATAAGTCATTCCCCCTCCCCCTCCCCCTCCCCCTCCCCCCCACAGAACAGGCAGTTGTGAGTTCAACTTTTTTTAAATCGTCGAAGGAAAATATGTACATGCAGTACTCTGCAATAGGCATCAGGATACTGCTGTATCCCTTTATTATGTGCCAGTTAACTTGTTTTTAAGTTTCCTATTCTAGTAATGAAATTGTTATAAGAAAAATTGTGGTTTACAACAGTTCATATGTACGCCAAAGTATGTCACTGTTGTGTGAATAACATTGTAACCGTCTGTCCATTGTAAGCACCAAGACAACATGTATCTGCAGATAGTGGCTTTATTTAACAACCGAAACTGATGAATAACTGGTGGGATACTTCAACATTTCTTTACTGAAGGCTATGCATTCTTCCAAATCAATCTCTTCTAGTTTGAGAAGTTTAATGCTCGCTTTTTGTATCCCTGGAGAAGTGCCCTAAAAAGTGACTGTAAGAACACCTTTGTGTGGATTCAAAATAAACATATTGCTTCATCTAGAGCTCTGTAAACAATTTAAGCATTACTTTCCTTCTTCCCAACTCAATCTAGCAAGAAGTATAAAAGTATTTTGTCTAATTTTGTAATAAGATGCTTGGATTACATTCAGCTCTAACATAACTATTTTGTATCCTAGCTTCCTGCACAAAAGGAGCTGTAGTCACTGTAGTGCTGCTGCAGTTATAGTGCACTGGGGCAATGTAACACGCCAAAATATTCCAATCAACAGTAGAGAATTAGTTTATTGGTATAGTGAAGGTGGAAATGAAACTTTTGCAAACAACGCTGCCTAGATGGCGCTATCATTGTTTGCTTATATCGGTAAACTTTTAGAAATGTGATAACGCCACCGATTTTGCCCACGAGAGACCGTCTTTAAATTGATGTAGGCTCCCCAATTCCAAATTTGACTTTTAGGACAAAATAAGCAGATATGAATTCTGTG
The DNA here is from genome assembly GCA_000934455.1 of Apostichopus parvimensis. Lineage (NCBI taxonomy): Eukaryota > Metazoa > Echinodermata > Holothuroidea > Aspidochirotida > Stichopodidae > Apostichopus > Apostichopus parvimensis. The sequence continues at coordinate 9,486 of KN885980.1, forward strand.
TGAGAGCAAAGTTAAGTTAAACATATTAGAACCTTGTTGTAAATACTCGCAAAACCTTGCCAGGTTTGGGTGTGCTGGTATCTATGGTGCTGTTAGATAAGTTCAAGTCAAAAGTATTGATCGCATGTAGTGTAAGCTGAAAGTCAGTAGTAATCATCATTGTGCTTCAATCACTATTCTTGGCAGGGTTGTTTTGGTAGAGGATTACACACTACTTTCCAATACTTTCTACAGAAATTACATAAAAGTTTCATCACTTCATCACAATTAAACAGCAATTTCAATCATGTAGAAGTCATCATTGCATCATTGCATCATCAAAAGTGCATCAGCAAAAAAACAAAGTTTCATGTGTTTTCCATGTATGACATCACAACTTATTGCACATTTTACCTCTCTGAAGGACATAAATTTCGAAATTTTATATCACAGCAAGGGAATCAGATGTCACGTGAACTTTTTTTATTGCTCTGTGCTAGAAGTTTGATTTAGATTTAATCATTCATTAAAGAAACAGAAACTATAGCTGTGTGAGAGTGGTTAAGTGTTTGTAACATGATTGTTTGTATAGACTGTGACCATTATGAAGCTCTGAAGATGCTAGATTTATATATATTTGTTGATATACACTTAGAAATATATGTGTTTGTTGTTGCCTGGATTCGATAGTAGTACTGTATATTCATAATGATATAGTCATTGATTAGTAGTTCACATGTTTGCTACAAAATAGCTGATTATTTATCAATTTTAACTTATTTTAAATAGATGTATATAAGTAGATGTTAATATCTTAATTGAGGACCTAAATATAAATGCCAGAATGTGAAAGTGGGAATTTATTTGAAGCATTGTTTTATGGAGATTAGTTGTTTTTGAGAGACTGCAAGAGAAAGACTGTTAATTTTTTATGGGCAACGTCCCAGTGTTTCACAAGGCAGTAGAATGGCATCGCCTATTGAACTAAAGTGCATGTCATTTTAGTAGTTAACTCAACAGTTACATGAAATTTATTCAACTTTACATGCATACACTGCCATGTTTGAGTATTCAGAATGGAACGTCAGAATCTTTATTTGTTAACCATTCTCGAGACCTTTTTTGTGGTTTTGGTATTTTTCTTGTTTAGCAATGCTTTTCAATAGTTTAATGAAACAAAATTACACACATACTGGTGAAAAGCACAGAAGACATATGTATATAATTAACACCTATAAGTTGGACATGACTATGTTGTCCCAATCATATCTTACATTAATGAGATTAACCACAAATGGTGATATTATTTAAGTCTGTGTAATATAGTATATATTTGGTTATCATACTCTTTACAACAAAATTCTACAGTTAGGATGCTTCAATAATATTCTTAACAGAGGCTAAATCATATGCAAATGTTAGTACACACAATCCAATATTTATGCAAGCTAAGAGGAAGGGTTTTATGCAATGATTATTCCTTTAGGAATAAACAAGTCCCTGATACGTGGAAGTTGGGACTCCTTTGTTCTACTGGAGATGATGCGTTGTCATATTTTCATCTTTGTGAGAATTTGAAATGCTTACTAGTTACATATATGTAACTAGTGGCAGAATCAGAATTACTAGGATCTGTCTAATAGACGATGCAGGTATCATTTTCAAAACAGTTTTTTTTACCCATTACAGTATTTGGAGTCATATGAGATGCTATGAAGCCATTTTAAGAAAGCAAAGCTACAAATGGCAATAGTTTACATGGTGTTATACTTGTCTGAAATACTTTGCAAAAACAAATAGGTCAGATATTGTCACCTTGTTTGATTTACTTCTGTATATTAATACCACCTTGATTTTTTAGGAATTATTGGTTACAAACACACCTTTTTATTGGCCTTTTTTTTTAAGAAGGAACAGCTTGTCACAAAATTAGTTTTTTTTCAGATGAGAAATTTTGCTTATATACAATATTCTGTTCTTTTTTGCAGTACCCATTTACATGAAGTAGTTAAATTGCAAAAGGTAGAGAATGGAAAACTGAATGAATAATTACTGGCAGATTCTTTAATCTGTTCTAAAGGCAAATAAAAAATTGAGGGAAATGTTATGCAAGAGTCATTATTAGTTTACATTCATTCCTGGGAATTGAATGAGAATGAATTAAAAATAAACGTCATAGGGAAAATGGTAAAAGTTCTCTGAAATATATTTTTGGAAAATTTTAGAAGAAAGGCAAATAATTAATGAGAAAATATTGATACCTAAAAAAATAACAGTAGATATGGGTTTATGACCAACTCGTCGGATACTCTTTTACTGTTTTAGTTCTGATTTTCGTCTCTGTGGGTGTTTGTATAGGCGTGCGTCAACAGTTCGTTAGGCTAGCGTTTACTTACAGTGTTAGGCCTACTGGTAGCCAAATGCTGTAAGACACGTGCATGTATGCAAACACACATGAACTGATGCATCAATGCAACGTACGACTTGTTGATATTGTGTGTTAAATTTTTGCTATGATGTAGGTTTGAACGAATTTGATCAAACTTTGTCCTACTGTACGTTGGTTCTGGCGTGTGCGGTACCTTGGCGTAGTTCAGCCTACGTTCTACATAAGCGTGCATGGTATATGAAACACTTCACAACTTGCAGGTTTAAGCTAGCGATCACACTTCGCCCTTGGCTAAAAATAATTTTATCTATTTCACCAGATTGGTTTCCTTGCAAGATTTCTTCACAGCCATATAGGAATTTCCAGTTGCTAAGGTCTCGTGTGGCTTTCCTTGCCTATAACATGGGCCGTTCGTAGCGTGTTCAACTCGACAGTTGTTCACTAATATTCGGTGTTGGTAATACTGCATAAGAAATTCGCACACTTTTAATATTTCACTCTAAGGCAAGGTTGCCAGTTTTCCTGTGACGCAACCGACCAATTTAGCGGCCAAATTGGATAAGCAAGTATCTAATACGAATTTACTGTTAATTTATGGTTAGGAAATATATGTTTTCGCAATAAGTTGCAATTGGGGTCCCTCAGATGAATATTAGCGAGTGAAGCGTGTTTAAAAACAACGGAGTCGGACTGAACAACAGTCCCTTTGCGGGAATGTAACAGTTTTGTGGTACTTATTATCTTACATTTGTAAATGTGTTGGTTTAGCGGGTTTGATGAGGGCAAATGAAAGGATTGGATTTTCCTCCCATTTGTGACTTGTAGATCTGGTACTATTCTTTCGATACGCGTTTCTTTAGTTTAATTAACTCAGATAATGGAATGCAAAGAAGGTCCCTGATCGTTGTGGGTGTCCTAATAATATGTCGAATTTTGATTGTTATTATTATTGTTATTATTATCATAACTATATTGCGACGTTTCCAAGGAAGCAACAAGTATATGATTTCTTGTATTGCAAAATAGATCGAAAAGATCGGTAAACGGCTCCAGTATTTCTGAAGTTCTTCAGATTGTACGTACGCTACCTTTGTATTTCATCTGGTCTTTGTTGCATCTAATAACACACTGACAGACAAAAATATATTGATAGCTTTATTACCGATCGTAGTACATTTTATCTTAATTTATAAAGCAGCATTTTACATTGAATCTCAAAGACTCCCCATGTCATAATATCATGAAAATTAAGGGTATCAATTTTCCGTTCCGTAGCGTGGAAAATCTTCAAAATCAATATCCAAGCCGTTGAAGCAAAGTCGTGGAAACGAGTAAAAGTATCAAAAGTATCCCATATGACAGGGAATGCTTCTTTTTTTTACCCGTGTGTTTTTTTTCTTGCAAATTTCTTCTAAACTGATTGACTCCCTTAATACCCGTTACACTTTATAAACTTGGTACAAAATCGCGATTTGATGTAAAATGCTACTTCAACATGATTTTCACCTTGAATACATCTATCACCTTGCAAACATTTCGATGTGGAAAACTACTTAATATTTTTATTATTTGATATTGTTTTTATGTTAATTAAGGCAATCATGTGAATTTCGAAACTCCATACCTTGTGTGAATATAGATATGTTTTGTTTTATATTTCTTTTGTTTGTTTTATAGTAGACATGCAATATATACCTTGAACTGTTTAGCGCTGCATTTTAGTGTAAATGAACTACATGAAGTCACGTTGTGGTCTATATATCGTTAAAACGATCATTTTGTTTTGCTTTTCTTTTCTTTTTTTCTTGTTGAGGTGTCCTTTTCAAAATTGATAAAATTTCAGTTTTTGTCTGATCATGGAAAAGCATAGTTACACGATAGCAATTGTTGTATATTAAATTTAGGGCTTACCTTTCTTTATTGGTTCATATTTGTTGTTTGATATATATATAGCAAATATATAATAGTAAGTTTCAAAAGCATGGGTTTCATATAATCTGAAGAATTGATTTAGTGACAAAGGTAGGGAATTCGACCCGCTTTGCATGTGAGCCACACAGTCTCGATTGTATATACTTGCCTAAGGGGATCCAGGGATAGCCTACTAGTGGTGTACCCCCGCCCCCTATTTTTAACCTCACAAAAGAAGTTAGTTATCATAGCACAGTAAATATAGACCTTTATATTTTTGTATATCTTTAGGAGAATGACCCCACACGGGGAAGTCGGCTTCAGCGACATAGTCACACTTTTTTTAGAATCATGGAACCGCCTTTGTGCCTACTGCGTAGTGGGTGCATTGACCTTATGTAATGCATTGACTGCTTTGCTGATGATCTTCATGATATCGACCTATACCAGGGTTTATAAAGAACTCATACACTGCAGACGTATTCGAACTTTTTAGTAATATAATGAGTAAACTGTTTTAGCCTATTATCAGTACATTGTCTTTCTAACCAGGGCGCATTTAATACATCCATCCATCCAGCGAGAACACGTTTATGGCAAGCCTTGTGGCAATTGCCCAGTGTAATATATACGCGTATTAATAGTTCGAATTGATCCTGGTGTTATCAAGATATGTCCATGATACCAGCTCATTTCAATGCACTCCCTGATAAGATACATGCTCGTACATGCAAACGTTGAGCGATAGTAAGGCAAAGGTTAGGAATAGATCTGTGTCAGCAAACGACAGTAACTTCCACATCCGCAAAAAGCGTACTGCAGTTACATGTGTACTGCATTTACATGTGTACTGTAGTTACATATGTACTGAAGTTACATGTGTATAGTCAGTGTTGCAAAGTTGGGAACACTGCGAAGTTCGGACACCCATAAGAAATACACGATTTCACCATGTCAACCTACAGCAATAGCCAATTTCACGAAATGTAACGAGGCTACAGTTATTTTCCCTCCAAAATTACCCGTGTGCAATTAAGTACTTACATATTTGTCAATAAAAGGAAGTTATAGTTTTGGGGTGTTTTAAGGCTTAGGTGTTCAAACTTCTCAGTGTCTATTCTACTGTATTTGTTCGATGGCTGTTTGGGGGGGGGGGGGGGGGGGGGCGGGGGGCAGGGGTGTGAGGGAAGGAGTATGTTTTGGCTAGATGATTCAGTATCATGATATCTTTGAATTATATTTAATGATGTAACACCAACAGTTTACTTTAGCCTCATTTAAGTTATCAAATCTTTAATTAATGAAATGGACCTTCACACCAACTGGACAAATGTTTTATGATGCGCGACGCATATGGCAAGCCAAATGCTCAATAAATCGAAAAACATGGATTTTCGGTCGAAAAACCATGTCTATCTCGACCGATAAACATGGTTTGTCACCGAAAAACCATGATTATCGGCAGATAAATATGGTTTTTCTGAGAAACATGGTTTATCGAACGATAAACATGGATTTTCATTAGATATTCCAAGTTTTTTTTCGATAATCCAAGTTTATCTCTCGAAAATCCATGATTATCGGCAGTTAAACATGGTTTTTCTGAGAAACATGGTTTATCGAACGATAAACATGGATTTTCATTAGATATTCCAAGTTTTTTCTCGATAATCCAAGTTTATCTCTCGAAAATCCATGTTTATCGGCGATAAACCACGTCTATCGACCGATAAGCATAGTTTTCGGCGATAAATCATGGTTTTATATTTGGCGACTGATGAAAAGTTACCGGAACTAATTCCAAAACTCTACATGGTATGTTAGCATATATATGATAAATCTTTGGTTCCGAAGCCTCATGTGGACGAGCCGTACCCAAACTTTGTTAGGTCCCGGCCCTATCCATAATTAGGAACAACGAAATATGGCCCCTGCATGTTACCGGTGTTTATATTATGCAGTTAGGCTATTTCCATAGAGTAAAAAGGAGTTCCTATATTATGCTCTATGGCTAATTCCTATGACTTTAAAGGTCTTCTGTATAGACCCCAACTATAGCACGCTATCATGGAAAAGTTTCTTGAGATTACGTAATCGACCTGCTTTGGTCGTAAAATGACCTCTTTTTACCATTAGTTTGCAACGCCTGCCACATATTTGTTCTTGTATGAGGGTCTTTGTGTGAACGCTGTATGATTAACTACACTGTAGACATGAACATATTTCCACACAGTGTTTACACAAAGAGCCTAATGGTGTTAAGAAGCCATGCAGGCTAATTATACAGTCTATAACTTTAAAGGTTGATTTACGACCGTGGCAGGTCGATTACGTAATCACAAAACTTTCTTAGCTATAGTGTGCTATAATTGGGACCAATAAAGAAGATCTTTAAAAGGTGTGAAGACTCGCGCACAAAAAACGTCACATGCCGGTAATCTGACCTAGTTTCGAATGAGGTGTAACAGAAGTGTTAGACATCACCATCGATCCCAGAAAATACACACACAGCTTTCTACCGTCGGTAATTAGACACTAGTGTAATGTCAATACATACAGCTAAGGTCAATACCCACAACACAGTGTACGTAGCAGCGTGGGTCGACATCTCAGGTCTAGATAAAAGATAACAGAGAACTTTTATTTGTTGCTTTAATTGTGTTCACAGCCAATTTTTCAATGTCAGATGATGTCATGGGTTATAAAAAAGTTGGATTGCGCTATCATCGCATTTTTTTATTCCTTCTATAGAATAGTGAGGCAGCTTCTCACAAAATGAATACCAGGGGCAACCATGTTACCGTATATGCTGTTTCTGCTAAACCTTAAGGTATCGTCATTTTAAAAGTGGTTCATCAATGCTGCTCGACTTGGTGAATCTTAACCAAACACTGTCTTGCTACTGGTGACATTAACTATAGGGATATTATTGTATCCAACTCCGGCTCGCCTGGTAGGTTTACCCCGTTGACAAGTGCCACGGCACTTGCAAGACATCGGCTCCGATTCTATTCGAGAAACCAAGAAACTGGTATATTTGGATGACATAATGCAACGTTTACACCGTCCTCAGTGAAATATAATGTTTCTGTTGTACGCTAAGTGATGGTTGAAATTGAACTGATCGTTGTGCTGCATATGCGATCGTTATGTGCTGTCCTACACATGATACAGTGTACTGCACAGTGTTTCATCAACGGTTTTCCGGTAACGATATATAGCGCGCATTACGCGATATTTACGATAAATGGTAAAGTCAGGTGCAAATCATGTTGAATAAAGAGAAAGTTCTTTTAAAGTTTGAAATCGAATGTTTAGTTGAAAAAAAATCTTATTTTTTGGGCATCCTATAAATATTAATTTAACACTTTTAACAGGAAAATCATGAGAAATGAACAATGTATGTTTTAGTAAATTTTACCCATGACCCATGTGAAAGGAACTCCATTTCCGTTAGCAACTCTTTCAACCAATCAAAAAATTGAAAATAAAAATACTTTGTCGTTTGAGAGACGAAATCTGGCCTTTAATATATGCAGCACGGAGGGTATTCATAAGTATATAGGCCGTATGTGATGTATCTTATCTTGTGTTTTTAAAATAAAAATCACACACAAATATTCGGCAGTTTTACTATAGCTCAAAAATTAACTATACTTTAGTAAGTCTGGATAGGAAAGTGAAAGAAGCTACATCATTCGAGGTGAGAAAACCAAGTCAAGTGTTGTCAGTATAACTGTTAAAGCTTTCAGAGAAAAAAATACTTACGGACCATAATACACTGATAAGTCAAAACAATAATTTTTAATCAAGTTGTTAGAGGGATAATCGATGTCAAGTAGACCTTTTGTGCAAATTGATACTGAAACTGTTATAGCTAAAACGTACATGTACCTGAATTGTGTTCTAAGCAATAATAAAACTCTGAGCGAGGATAATACAAGCATATATATATATACGTATACAGAGTGTCGTATCGTGTTCTGCTCTTGAGAATATCATCGATACACTGTTAGTATACCAGCAGAAATACACTACGTTATGTTGCTATGTCTATATAATATCTTACAAATTGGCTGTAATAAATAGACAAAATGGCTGCCAAAATCCTCTACGTTTGACACTGCGTGGTGCTTTTAGCCTTAACCAAAACATCAATATTTCGGTTTTAATAATGAAATGACCACTTTACTTTGACATCTTTTGTAGCCGAATGTATTTCCAGAATAGAGCTCTTGTAAGTTCCTCATAATTGATTACGTAATGAAGACAAAAGAGTATTAACATTTCCAACTTGCAAAGATTGCCAAATTCTTGTGCACCAGGCAAAACCCGGTCATAATTTGATACTGCGGAAATATGAGACATCGTACTGTTATACTAGCTATACCATGTCATTGGCGACTGTGTCAGAGGTTAAAGAAACACAGATATGGTGGTATGTAAACTGTTAACAACTTGAAGAGAGCTCTACCATATCAAAGAGGCGTTTATTAAAATGACAATGAAAGCAGAAAGGACAAGCAAACATATAGCACATCTTTTCTATTTGTTCTAAAATGTGTCATCTTAGAGCGATGCTCATTAGATCTATAGCTGTTTAAGGGTCAAAGCAAATTCAGCCTCCATCAATATGGACACTGTAAATAAAAACTGTAACTTGCCCGGTGTTTTAATTCACTGAAACGTTGTCTCAATTACTATCTAATTATAAATCGCTATCACAACTCGCTATACAATAAGGCAATGTTTGTTAACATCACCAAACTTTAGAATAATGGATTTTATCAAAGCTGTAAGGAAAAATAAGTAATGTCTCGAAACGCACAACAACAAAAAAACACTTTCAAGATTGCTCTTCACTCGTCTCCATGATTTTAATCTATCACTGTGGATATTCACAACAATTTATTCGTTTGCAACCCTTCATTGCATCCCTTCATAACATGGCTATATAGGACTTTGAAAAATCACCTCATCTATTTCCTTTGGAACTCCAGAATGGAGTCTGTGATTATTTTTTTAGAAATTATAAACATCCTGAAAGGAAGGATGATCATGTTTACATGCCAGCATAGTTTCATCGTTGACTCCGTTCTATCACAGTATATTTCAAGACACTTGCTGTATAAAATAACTAGCTTAAGGTAAAGTCAGTTTTACATGGACAAAGACGAAGTACGTTATAATAGGGCATTATGACCTATAGGAATCAACCGTACAAGCCTACTGGTATGTGTAACGTACGTTTTCTAAGATCGTCCTTTGATTGAAAGGAAGAGAGATGTAGGTAATTTCAAGTGAATTGACATATCCAGTAGCTTTATCTAAATGGAGGGGCAAGGTCATTCTGTCAAAGTTTGTATTCATCCATGGAAAAAAGGACAGGCAAATTATTTCAAGATGTTCAGCTATATAGGTATACTCCTGTGAATTGCGAGCGCATCCCCCCTCCCCCCCCCCACTCCTCCACCTTTCTTACTCGTCAATTTTGGGGTAAGATACAACATCGGAAAATGTCTTGGATAAATTTGTAACATCGATTTTGAGGGAAAGCGATATAAAATGGTATCAAACTTTATAAAGAAATGTTGTAGAAAGGATGCTCGCATGGAACAAAAATTACAAGCAAACAGACAAAAAGACGCAAAGAACAAGAATGAGACCCCACTTAAGCCCACTTCGCCCAGTCAGCCTCGCCTTCACCATGACGAATCCACATTAAAACCATCCAGGCTAAAGTGAACACGATTTATATACTGGGAAGAGAACAAAAGTTCGCGTTAGGAGTTCTTAGATAAGAAACTAGCTTTGAAACAATTTACAGACTGTTGGCGTCATTCAATCAGTTCCAGATCTTAGAATCTATGAAGCTGATACAATGCTGTATGGAATTCAAACGGTTTACACAAATGCTGAGAGGGTTGCTGGGTCTAGTACTACGGTCTTGCAAGGAATAAGAATTGGGGGGGGGGGGGCAGGTTGAAACACTAAGGTATAGAGACAAAGGGCAAAACTGGAGCATAAATGTTGCAGATTGATGCCTATTTATATCGTAAATCTTGAAGGGAGTGAGTTTAACGAAAGGAAGACTACTACATGTGAGAACTGCGAGGAACTCTCTGAAATGTAACATACTGCCCTTCACCCC
>KN885980.1:28009-45547 GCA_000934455.1 Apostichopus parvimensis
GGTTCTAATGTTCATGTCAACTGGAAATAACCCACCAAAAATTAAGGCCGCATGAACTTTATTGCAGATTTCCTGATTGACAAATTTGTAATTTTCTCCCGAAATGACGCAACTAGATGGCTGCTATCCAGCCTGGCAAGTGCGATCTGGCAGGTATTGAAATCTGAGATTTTCTCGGTACGCTGCGCGCCAACCGATGGTGGCGCTCCGCTTAGATAGTACTTGCGGCCGGAATACTCGAATCGATTACGTCCCCCCCCCCCCCACGTTTCAAATCGGATTGACGCCCCTGCTCTGACTACTAGGCCTAATAGCGTAACTTTATTAGAACTAGGCCTCTGACTAGGCTACTATAATATTACACTAAGACCTAGGCCCTACTAACAGTAAGAAGTAGCTCAAGTTTTGACTGCCGTTCGATGAAGCTGATCGAAGGAACACTGACTTAACATCTTTATTGTATATATATATTAAAATCAGCAATAATCTCGCTTCCAAAGTCCTATGATATGAAAATAGTTGACCTGTGATCAAACCTAACGCAGAGGGAGAATTAAGTCGAGACGGAACCGGTATCACTACTAGTACAGCCTACTACTATGTAACATGATTAATAAGTTTGTTTATATATATATATATATTTACAGTATTCATACCTTTTCATTACCATTATCAGTACGGAATACTGCTGAAGTACTATTGGGCTAAAGATTTAAATAAATACAGGCCTCGAGGCAGTAATTTTTACGACGCTAAGCGACCACGAATGTGGAGAAGCACATAAGTGCTTATAGATTACAACTTCCATGTCGGATGGCTGTCAATTCAACATTTTAACTCAAATTTGTAATCTAAAACTAACACTTGAGTAATATGCATGTGTTACACCGGTGACATCGTCGCCACCAAGACCTCAAGTTATAATGTGGCAAGATGCATTGCCTCAAGTAATACGGTATTGTATGATACTACATGTGATGTAATATTTCTCGGGTTAGGGTTAGGATTAACCCTAGGGGTTAACCCTAACCATAGAGTTTCCCCGGTCCACAGGATATGTCATTCATTGGGCTGCATCATGCATGATGACATTGCTCGACATATCAAACTGTGTACAAAACGGTTCTCTTGAGAAATAATGTCACGTGAGGATTGGCTTTCGTCGCTGTTTAGTGTTGCATATTCATCACTAAACTCACATCTAAACGTATACTAAAGGGCGTCAATCATGGGGGTACTTTTTGAAGATTTTGGGACACAGTATCAAATGGCCCCGCCCCCAAGTTTTAGTAACTGACTCGTGTGGGCGCTAGGCCTATATATCAGCTTCATAATGACTAGTGTATCTCATAAACGGAGTTCATACATTGTGATATCTGCTTTAAACTAGAACTTTTCAAATGGGTTGAATAAGAATTACGGATTACACTTATACAGTAAATCAAAAGAGGAACAGTGCCCATGCATACACCATTGAGGATATCAGGCTGCTAAGCCAGCCGAAAATGAAAGCCCGCAGCATTTGCTAGTATCCTTTTCAGTATATTCCAATGTTTTACCATTTTATAGTATGTTTATTCACGTACAAGTAATATAACACTATTTGATAATTATATTGCGCATTCAGTTTGGTTAGCGATGCCACTCATGATAGTTTTTAACTGTTTTTTAGATCATTTTATATTTCATAGGATTTTTAAGACATAAACATATATGGTGTCAAGCGTATAGGTGCTAAGCTGCTAGTCATCCTGTTGTTATAATTAAACATGTTACATTATAAGTTTTAGTTCAGTAGTTATGTACATATGTGCGAAAATTATTTTATTTGTGATTCTTTTAACTGTGCCAAGTACAATGCCGTAGCCTGCCGTGTGTGGGGTGGGGGAGGTTTGGGGCAGCCTCCCCTGACATTTCCACTTCTAAATGAAATTTGGGAGTACGATAATAGAAACGTCTGGGCCAGACTGGGCGGTAGGCGTTAATTCAGTTAGTTTTAGCGAAATGTTCTTATCATTCTTCTGATTTCATTAGTCAGTAGTGTGCATCCTCAAGGTTCTAGGCACGTATTGTAAGAATGGCGTTCATAAAGAACACAAGATACTTTTTAAGAAAAGTCATCCAAGAAAGAACCTGGGCACCGAAAACCAAACAACGATCAAACGACTGATCCGCTCTCAGCCCCAATCCCTTTACATGGAGAATATGACTATGTGACACACCGTCACGATTCCCTTATAAGGGGAACATACTGCTACACATGATCTTGACCAAATGACTGCTCATCACGGATATACATGTATGATCGCGGATGCGATGACCGTGCGTTTGTTTGTTTGAGTTTTCACGAGTTTTGTTAGAATAACAATAAACGTAGAGAGCACCTTATATTTGACTGCGTGAACAGTGTTCGAGTCAAATGTGAAACTACGGTTCCTAAATATATTTATTACGTCTATATGTTTTATATAGGCCTATCAGTTTCATTGTTAGCCCCTATATCAGGCACAGTCCCTACACACGGCCCGCCCACTCAGTTCAATCCCTCCCCTCCAGTAGATTTTGGCATGTAAAACGAATAATTATACCAGAACCTAACAATTAATTGACACCTAAACTCATATGTATTCCTGTCAGCATATATAGGCTGCGGCTACCATCAGAATGCCCTCGGGTATTTTATAGCGGGAGTGGGGGAGTGTACATTTCTAAAACATGAGATCTCAAAATAAAGAATGTTTAGATTTAACTTACAAGGCCTGGGTAGTGTCGTTTCCGGCAATCTGGGAGACAGTTTTGGCAACACGTTTCTTGCTACGATACGCGCCAACCAATGGTGGAGCTCCGCTTGGATAGTGTCATGATGGTCCCTTCTGCAAAATGGCCCTCCTACTAAAAAATTCTGCACATTTTTTACTACAGGCGCGGATCAAGGGGTTTGGGATACGTGCAAACCATCTTTATCAGTCCTCATACAATTACATTTAGACGATGTTAGCACAACCTTGCCCGTAGAAAAAAATATGGACCTGATTTATTGCCTAATATGCCTCAAAATGGACGATTTGACATATTTTCTGGAGCCCCGCCCCCCTGATCCGCCTACATGTGAGTTGTGTTCAACCACCTCATCCCAGCCTTTGTAGAATAAGCCCATGCACGGTATCTTCAGCGACTGCGCGTATATAATAGTATATAAAAACCGAAATTTCGGAGGAAGTCATGCTCTATAATTGTATTTACATAGTCTCATGTATGTAGTTTGTATTGGGGATTTGAGCTAGCCTATTCCAGCAATAGACCCAATATGCCCGAGGCTTGAACCCAATACCGCCTTGCATAGAAACAACTACAACACCATATGATGATACTGCGCAAACTTTTTAATCAGTTGTATGGGTGAGTTTTTCCTGCATTGCATATTGTTTATTTTATAATCATTCTGTAATATAAACGGAATAATTCGAAGCCAGTGGTTATTTTTTTTATTTCCGTATTAATTTCCCCATCTGCTAACCTCTATGTTTTCTGATCACACTTGTTTTCCAATTGTCAGTATTAGCACTATGTATATGACGTCGTGAGTAGCACCATATTTCATTTACGTTATATTTATCTTCTTTTTTGGGGGGTTCACTTTCATACTTATAAGGATTTTGATTTCCTGAACTCTTTATATGTTCATTCTTCTTTGTTCACTGTCCCAGCTCTGAACTGTTCCTTTTTTTATTTACCACTACTGCAACATTTCATATATATAATGGATATAACATTATCTCAAACCACCAGATTTTTTTTTAAGAAGTCCAAAAATGTAATTATCGCTTGCCACTATTTATTGCTAACATTGAAGCCAACACTATCAGCGAGTATTTTATGTTTTTGCCATTGTTGACTTTAAGTGATTGTTAAGGTTCTCGCCCTCATTATAGACCAGTACACCAGGCTCATCCTCTAGATGTTTGATTTTATTTTATTTTATTCAGCAAATTATCATTCTTCATCTACATACAAAACATTGCACATATAGAGAAACATTTACAATACAAGATGGAAAGATACTTAAATGCATCAAAAAGAAAATAACATGCCAAGGATAACCCTTTAAGCTAAAAGCTTATTTCCAAAGGGGTCCTTATAACCTTAAAAATACAAAAGATCAGAAAATTACTATTAAATCATCTAAAACATGCAAACAAACACTGGAAAAATTAAAAAGCAAGAAAGATATTAACAAGCGAGACATTCATATGATTTAAAAGGTAGGCTTTGGCATCTTATTTAAAATTGTATCTCAGCAGGATGGATTTTATGTTTTCAGGTAGCCTGTTCCAGTTTTAAATTGCATTGTAATACAAAGACCCAGCACTGTGCGTTTTAATTTTGGGAAGTTGAAAATTAAAAGTACTACCTCTTGTGTTATGGCTATGAACACTATTTACTCTAATAAAACGCTCCCTTATATAACTAGAGAGGTACCATGAAAAACATTAAAAACATGATTCAGACGAAGCTGTTCAGCCCTAGTGTTGATGTTCAAAATACCAAGACTTTTGAAGTCAGCATGGTTAATGTGATAACAAAAAACTTTACCCAGAATGAATCTGATAACTTTGTTCTGGGCACATTGTAATCTACGAGCGTGGTACTTAGATATAGCTCCATACCAAGATGAGATGGAATAATCGAAGAGACAAAGAACAAGGGCTGTACAGATGGTCTTTTTCACATTTTGATTAAAATAATTAGCTTGCCTGTAGAGGAATTTGAGCCGAGAATTTGTTTTACAAATAATGCCAAGAACAATTTGTTCGCCATCAAGGTATTGGTTTTACTCCAGACCGAGGTAAACAACAGAATGTTTGGCCGTAATCAGTTGACCATCACAAACAATCGAGAAGTCAGTATACTGACTAAGTTTACGTTTCGTCCCACACAAAATCAACTCGGTCTTACCCATGTGTAACGACAATTTGTTTTCAATGAGCCATTTATTGCCACTCTCCAGGTTAGAAGAAAGATTTTTGTAAATTTTATTAGGATCTTTGTCAGAGTAAATTAAAGCACTGTCACCGGCATATTGTAAACGCAAGCAATTGATGGAGTTTGGCATATCATTTACATAGCAAAGAAATAAAATGGGGCCTAATATACTGCCTTGAGGCACCCTGCATGTGATGGTCAGAGGATCAGATTCAACTCTATTTATGCCAACAACTTACCGTCTACCAGAAAGATAAGATTGGAACCAGTCAGTTGATGTACTGTGGACACCCATTGCGGACAGCTTATTACACAAAATGTGATGGTCTACACTGTCGAACGCCTTCTGTTTATCCAATAAGATCATGCCGGTATAATTACCAGCCGCAGTTTGTTTCCTAATATGATCTTGCAGATGAATAAGGCAAGTGTCGGTTGAATATGATCCTCTAAAACCAGATTGGAATTGGTAAATGAGATTATTGTTAATCAGATATGTTCTTGTACTCACCAGTGTGGTTCTACAAACCAAGTTTCTCTGGTTCAACCTACATTCTTCTACACCAGATTCTCTCTAGCAGCTTCTTTCTATTAGAATCTCTTCCACCAAAAGCTGTTTGGAAACTGGGTGCGATTCAATTTTGTTCGACACCCTCCCCATCCCTCCTCCCAAAAAAAACAGAATTGAACCCAGAGCAACCAAAATAATGGGTGGTTCGTCTGAAACAGGGAAATACATTTCACTGACCTTAAAGTTGGCTACTTGAATAATTACGATGAGAAAGACCTGTTCTTTGTGGATTTAGTCATGCAGGTGTCGATGCAGGTATACTATGACGTTACCTAAAATATGATTAACTAAAATACAGCAAATCTTTAAATAGAAAATGATCAGACTATCGGCTCCGTCCAATATAGTTGTTACTCATTAGTTCAATGACTTCGTCTGGGCAACACAAATTATAATTATAAATAATTACAGTCCTCTGGACACTCTATGGAAGCTTACAATGTCAAATAGAGTTACTTTTATAATCTTGAAAAGCCCCATTTACACATCCCTATCTTTCTGTCACTCTGTCTGCCCAATTGATACATCTACCCGGATCTGCATTACCTTTGATATATTTTTAAATAATATACTATAATAATTATTATTATTGCAGTACACACCAGCAGAATAATAGGTATTACTATCAATGTGACATTAACTTCTGAGTCTCCCTCTGGTGATAGCTCGCCTATGGTTATATTTTCAGATATAACTCTACCCTCATATGACCCATTACATATACATGTAGATATATTTCCACCTGGTTTGTAATTAAAAAGCTCCAACTGCAATGAACCATTGATCCTAGTGACGTTATACTGCAGGTCTCCAATTGGGATATTAGTCCATTCCAATACAACTTCACTTACATTACTTTTACAGGTGAGAGTGATATTGTCGCCTTTGCGTGTGATGACGTTGTAGTGCGGTGGATGAATCGATACCGAGAATGTCGGTAAAATCCCCAATGGTCCGAAGGAACAAGATTCTTGGTAGTTCTGGTAGGGAGCAGGTAACTGTTGGGTTACCCTGCAGATCAAGCTGCTATTATCGAAGGAAGAATCCAGATACGGAGTGAACGACAGTGTTTCGGAAAGCTGTTGCTCATGAACATTTAAATCACTGGTTTCTATTTGCCGCTTTCTTCCTCCCTTATCGATGAAGAGGATCATATCAATATCTGGATCTGCTTTTTCAGTTGAACAGTTAAACTGGAACGGTTCTTGTAATTCATCATCAAAGAATACATGACGTTCATAGTTAGAATTACAGCGAGGGTATTCTTGAGATGGGCTGTAAATAATCTCTAAGTCTAAATATTTAGCCTTTGGTCTCCTGCAAATGAAAGTATCCCCATTGTTGCGTGTAACGTGTATAAATGATAGCACGCCAGTTGTGACGTTTCGTGTAAATTCAGCATTATCTGGCGATTCTTGGTCTAGTTTTCCTTCGGTTACATAATTGATATTATTGCCCCATACTTGAACTTGATCAGTATTATCTTGATGGCAGATGAGATGAACCGTCTCGCCCTCACGAACTGTGTAGGCATGGGGCTCTGAAATGTCCGAACTAAATGTGAAATATCTTTCACTGCTCTCTTCCACCACACATACTGCAACCAGCAGCCATCCCGCAATTATCAGCACACATGGCATCTTCAACTGCTTTATTAAACTTGGTAAGGAAAAGAAAACATGAAGTTATATCATTTTCATTGTGGAACCATTACAAATCTCAACGTAAAGCATCATGTTTACGTTTACGCACAAAAGAACCCTGATCCCCTGCGACACACGTCCCCTGGGTGGGAGTGTTGAACCTGGGGTTAAAATTATAAATGATATCCTAATTAAACGAACTTAAAGTGAAGTATGATTTAGATTACATCACATCATATGCTTGCATGAAGGGATTGCGTGAAAGTGTTGCTTTGGTAGCCTCGTTGTTCAAACAAGTGTTCATATCGAACCCTTAAAGGGTAGGGAAAGATCGAACACTTGGGTGGGGCGTAATCCCTTCATGAGAGCATATGATTCGATATAATATACGTCAACCTTCACTTCAAGTGCGTTAAATTAGGATATCCTGTATCTCTCCACATGCTCTGCATTCCAAGACTACGTGAGACTTATGCTGTACTTTTTGAAGTTTTCAAGTCTCTGCTCCTTGCAGTAGGTCTAAGTTTGTTACAGGTTCAGCCGCGTGGGTTATAGATTTTCACAGTTGTAAGTTGTAAAAGTTGTCAGTACTTTTGATACTTTTCTTTAAGTTTGTCATCTAATGTTTTCCCTTTGAACATTTTTGTAACAATGTCAGCAATTGTAGGTGAAAATGGCTGCCCCTTTCAAAATGAAGGACGCGTGTTTAACACATCTTCAAAATTGAGTTGAGGTTGGGGTTTTCATTGAAAATGCTTGAGACTTCATCATCGAAGTGAAATGAAATCGTTGATTGCCAGTAAAACCACCTTGTTCCGCAAACGGAGAATTTCCTGAATAATCAGGAACTTCACGGCAACCTGCATAATCAGGTTCTTTACTGCACTTTGGCTTTTCCTGAAGTGTCTCAAAAATGTATTTTTTAATAAATTGAGAAAGTTCTGGGGTTCCACCCACAGGAGGCAACTACGACTGCGTAATTTTAGATATCAATTTATTCTTCACCATAGTCAAGTTCTTCTTGAGCCATATTGGAATTAAGCATGCTGCTTTATGCCTGCTTTAATAAGATTTATCCTGACTTATTGCAGAATTATAAGACGAGAAAGTGTTAGTGAAAAACGTGATTCTGCCTCTGCTTTTAATTGCTAAGTAAGGTTAAAATCTAATAACTGCTAAAGTAACTGCTACATTTAACAAGTCTGATAAAAGCAATGCAGTACTTCAATAGTTTATGATGCCACTGTAAGTTAATATTATAATATAACTAAAAGTGGCCATGACACGATAATTTCAACGTCCTGTCTTTTTGGGATCCATCTAAGCATGTTCTCTAGAACATATGTTAACCATTCTGCCAGTTAAAAACTTGATTTTTCCAGTCGAAAATTGAGAATTAATTTACCCCCTCCGGGCTTGAAAGTTCGTTCGCCCGAAATTTCCCAAATCTCATGACGTCATGTGACGTCATCTTAGGAACACGAGTTGCTCTCGCTGATTCCTCCGAACATATATCATACTTACACTACGACAAGTGTACATAAATACACAAAACAATCGATAACAATTCGGCGCGAAATCAAATCTAAATTTCCCGTGGAATGTCAGATTTAGAACCAAATAGTGCGGCAACCGAAGTTCAAAGTGATAGTGGTTCTTCACCAGGCAGTGAAATTGGGCTAGAATTAGAGTTCCCTTTCTCATATTCGAAGCAGAGAGTGAAGGCGATGATCATGCCAATATTGAACCGAATGTTGAGGGTGGACCTGAGGTGTAGTGTTAGGCATAGAACCGTATCATTTCGAGCCTGTTAAACGAGCCGAAATTGAAGCTCCACAACATATCGAAGAAGAAACCCGTTCGGAACTATTGCAAGGAACATACAACGTGGTAAGAATTGCATTGAAAAACAAAATCCAGTCCATTTTGTGCATGTGTTGTTGGAATTCGCGGAACTGCTTCAACCGTATTGTGCGTAGTGTTACGGTGACTTACAACCATAGAAACCTTACAACCCATATGTACAGTGTGTTGGCTATGTATTCATACATGTACAGTATGGTGCGTAGTACTACTAGTAGTAGTAGTAGTAGGCTTGGTTGCATACTGAAAGTTTGGCTCGGGACGTAAGCTGCATTATGCAGCCATGTTAGGTAGGCATATGTGTCATTTTATTCTCATTATGACTAGGCTAGTACTTAGGCCTGGAGTTTGCAAATCATTTGTCTGAAACAAAACAAAAATGTTTCATGAAACATATGGAAGGTGTAAATTCACAACAAGTGTAACCATAACTGAACATTGTATCCCTGCTTGTTATTGTGGACATCATAGGCCATATTAATACATTTTGAACTTTCATAATTTTTTCAGGCAGTACAGATACGGTTTACAGGTTCAAAGGTGCTGGGGGTTCTTAGCAAGACATATCAGGGTTGTGCGGCTACCATCATGTGCAGTCCAAAGGATCAGAAGTGAGTTTCCAGCCAATGGTCATTACACTGGATTCAAGTTGCCAGGAGAAAAGTCAATTGTATAGGAAGCCTTGGTTGAGAAATCCCTCCAGAAACACCTTTCTTTTCTACGATTGTGTTGGATTATCAATCCGTCAGAGTTCCCTCAGTGTTGATATATTGAAATTCAAGACTTTTAATTATAAGGATAAAATGGTTGTTTTCCAGACCCAACATCAACAATGAAAGAAAAGGCATGTTTTGAAGCATTTGGACACATGTATTGGCATATAATATGTGCATAAGTGAACGGGCATTGACCTTTTTAGGAGCATTTACCTCCCAGACATGTTTGCATTGTACCTTTAATCTGGAAGCCAAAATATCCATATCCCCAATGATATTTGACAGAAAGTCATAATAAAGACCAATGGAGGCAGCAGAACTCGTGAATGTTTAGACTTTGTTTCTTCAGCAGCAGTTGGTTTGTTTTACAATCTTTCTTCAGAAACTCAGCAGTGCACCCTGTTAATGGTCTCCGATTGTTTTCGTGCGTGTGATGCTGTGTTTCACGTTGCCTGTCAGTGTTGTACGTGTCGTCGTGTGTGGGTAACATTGTTGCATGTGAGTTGCGTCGTGTAGTGTTTCTTGGTTTAAATTAATCTTATTCTATTTGCTTCGTGTTTATTCTAATTAATTTGTAAAAACAACGATTGATAGTGATGGACATTCAATACATCTGTTTTGTAGGCTTAAAGCCAAAATTTCATGTAAGATGTTTTTCTTTAAACCGCCTTTGATGTCACAAGTTACATTAGTGTAATTTAAAAATGATAATGTCTATGGAAAGTACAGTTTTACTTTTATGTCAATATAATACAATGATTGTTTTTAATGTTGGTTTAGTCACAGGCTTGTTCAGATTTTCCAGAATGACTGTCTAGAACTGATATTGAATACACTTTGTTCAATGATTGAAGATTTGAACTACGTTGTGTGAGTTTTTGGCTCTGTGACTTTTTAAAATAAATCGCTGTGAGATTTAATGACCCTTTGGAATATAATCTTTTTAACTTCCTATTTTGACCCATCACCGGCCCACTCCCTCCCCAATAAAAAAAATGGTTTTCCTGGAATACGAATAAGAAATTATTGCCATAACTAACTGACCCAGCATATTCCAGAAATAAATTGGGGCACTGAGATTTTTCACAAGAATATGTAGGCCTAACCCATTACCCATCCCTTCTGAAGCTAACCTCATAGCTTATTACTACACAATAGGGCAATGAAGGGGGTGTTAATTTAGATGATACAGCAAAATCTCTTCGTCTATCGCGACTTCAGTGTAGTAACGCTAATACTAGTACTACTAGTACTAGTGCTCGGCCGCGCTCCCTCCAAAGGATCGCCACTTGCCCCACTGGAGGTTTCCTGTTCCCTGATCTGGTCTTCGAAGTTTTTAATGTGGATTACTTGACAGAAGAACGACTCGTTTATGTCGACCCGTTAAAGCCCATTTGTTTTATTTCATAAGAAAAGGAGGGATCGTAGTATGCTTCCGTGAAGTGTTCGCTACATACGGAGCTGTAAACTGGCTAGGCCCAGTGAAATCGGCGATGATGTTTTGCACTAACTTGGTCATAATCGCCGTGTTTTTTTCGTCCTTCGATGAAGGCTAATTGCATGGGTTATGAACTTATGACATTTCTGCTGCCCCCAACAACACAACGGACCGGCATTTCTCTCGGATATTTTACAACATGTTGTAAAACAAACTTGAAATTTCTAACGATATAGCGTAATACAGTGGTTGTTCTCTCTGCAGTGTAAATGTGCGTGTATATGGGACGGTATGATCGTCGCGCATCCGCTACATGCCTGGGCTTGGCACGTGTGTTCCTAACATGACGTCATCGTTGTCTTGTTTTGAAATCGCATTTTTCAGAGGTCTATTTTCGGATGCGATTATTAAAACGTTAATTTCTGAATTAGTCCTTGATGTTTTGAAGGTGATTAAGATAGTTTTGAACATAGGTTTTCTCATAGATTCAGAGGAAGTTACTCTCGATTAGTTGGATTTTTCATGTCATGGCCTCTTTAAAAGTACCACATAAAGCTCTGAAAACACATGTATAGACAGAGAGCAGCAGCTATTCAGTACTGATATGAATAGAGAGGATAAGGAGATGCTTCTCGACGGCTAGTAACACACTTAGACTACTTACAGCAACATCAAGGGCGGCGGAACCGGGGGGGGGGGCACAGGGGGCACGTGCCCTCCCACTTTTCCTCAGGTTAAAAATGTGCCCTTTTTCTATATAAAAATTTCTAAATAAAAAAAGAGTTTACAAAGCGAAACCCACGTCGAATAAAATATTTCGGAAAGTTTTAAATGTTAACTACCATAGGCGTAGGAGCCCAATTTGATTTGGGGGGGGGGGGGGCTGTAACGACTTGCCCGAAAAATATTACCAATTTTTTTCGCGCGCTCCGCTCGCATTCAACATGTTAATGTGCATATCATATAGGCATGCGACGGTTATTACATCGCATGCCAATAACATACAATCATTTGCCGTCTTATTACCCTTCCATATTGGTTATAACTATTGGGAAAGTCATAACAATAATAATGATGATCATAATATAAGTTTAACCATTGAAAAACACATAGCAAATTATATTTTTTTCAGTAGGTGCCCGAAACATTCTCAGCATATTGCCCATATTTCACACAAAAATTTGGTTGGGGGGCTGCAGCCCCCCCCCCCCCTCCTCCTACGCCTATGTTTACTACCACAAGGCTTCTAACATTCTGGTGAGTGCCATTATGCATATTCAATTTGCCAAAAAAATCCTAATGCATTTCCAAACAGGCATTGCTATATTACATTGTGACTTTGTAATAAGCAGAAGCCATTTATAGCCTACTATGAATAATGAGTATAGTTTTAATTTCCCATAACCTACCCCATCCTTTCGTATTTTGACATATTTTATTTGCTTTCATGCATGTATCGATCGCGTGTGCAGGGACTTGGACTTTATAATGATTTCACCTCCATTTTGTCTTGAAAGAAAACTTGTTCCTTGTTTCCCAATTTGCACAATAGATATTGCAGTGCTAGTTTGCATTGTTTCCTTGAGGGGGGCGTTGATGGAGTGATGTGTATACGCAAATAAGATAATACAATAAGAGTTTTAAAGGGTACTAAATATCAGGCTGCATCAGTCCAATCGAATTTCTGCAAAGTGCCCTTCGACGTTGGTGCCCCCCCCCCCCCCAGATTAAAAGTGCTTCCGTCGCCCTTGAGCAACATGCTCTAACGTAGTCCTGGAAAGCAAAGCATGTGATGTGATATATTTCGGTCACATAATTTCAGTACATTGAAATTGACAGTATACATTCAGTGACAGAGAACCCACAAGATTGCAGCATAGCAAAGCTTATAAGTGTACTTACCCTTACAACGAATATACCATATAACTTAACTTAGTATATTGTATATCAGAACAATAATCGAAACAAAAGAACACACAAAACGGAACATAAACAACAAAAAGCCTATTAAACATAATATATAAGAGGAAGCATACCGGAAATGAGTAATATTAAAAGGAAGGGAATTCCAAACCTGGGGAGCAACATAACGAACAGTAGTGTAGGGATGACTGAAGTATATACAGTGGTGTACTAATAAGGTTAACCGATCGGGATCGGTAAGAATTAACTTAACACTACACATCTTAAAGACATCTCTAAAGGTATCAGGTAAATTTGCTATTTTGACAATTTTTATACAAGTATGCCACATTGACAGCGATTGATATCGTAGATTGATAGAATATTCAGTTTTGCAAAAAGAGAGCAGGAGTGTGTTGAAGATAATGGGTGTTCAAATTATAACGGGTATTGCAACAAGAAAAATACATTGAAATGTTATGGTGACTGACAAGGTGCACGGTGGTGTGGTGAAGGTGCCTGTGCCCATAATAGAAATATCTACCATTTCCTAGAACGATACGTTGATAAAGTCAAAACTGTTATGGTAGACTTTTAACACGCACGCACACTGTTTAAGGTACTTCCGCGTTACAGCCAAACAGTGCATAAAAGCAACATCACACACTGAGGCTTTCTCTATATGCGATTCATAAATTACAAAGTAAATGCCAGATATAAACTATTGAGTCAATTCTGTTTTTAGTTTCGCATCCAGCTCTTAAAGAGATACTCCTGTGCATGGGTTTAGATTGTAAACTTATAAATCAATACGACAAAACCACATCCCGATAGATTTTATTTGGTAAGATAACAGTTAAGATACCAGGCTAAGTCTGTAATTTCTATAGGGTCTTGCCTAGGGTCTAGCTGTGGTCAACAAATCTGTTAAGGGCTATGGTAGCCTATATTCTATAATCATTCAAGTCCCTTGTAACTATATACGGACATTTGAAAGCAGGAATATGAGGTATGAGCATAGCCTACTGTAGGACTAACATTTGTGTGGGTAACACGTGTTGGTATATGCTACATTTGTTTGGTCCAGGAAAATATTGGGCAGGTCTAAGTGGCTTTATGATATCCTGTGCCGTATAATGTACGTTGGGGAGTACTATATGCCACTGGAGGTAATATGAATACTTTTTCACTGAAAATAAGCTGCCACAATGCACCATTTATGTCGTATACATATTTTATGAACTTCTGTACGTTAGGAATAGATGAATGTGGCATGTTTCACATTTTCTTTGTATGTGTAGCGAAATTTTAGCAAGCCAGCTGACAGAGCCCCGACCCAGCCAGAGGAGCGAAAGCAAGTCATGGGACCAGCCCCTGACATCATCAGAGAGTGATGAGGAAACTCAGCCAGACATCGACAGCATGCATTGTGAGAAGGTATGTCTTTAAAGTAGCATTTTGCATTGGTTTTCAAGATGTTTTTGCCTCTATTATTCCATATTACCGTTCCTAAATTAGCTTGATTAGTCCTGTTTCACTTCCAATAATCACTGTGATTCCAATAATCAATGTTTGCTGTTACAGCAAACATTGATATTTTTGAATTTTTGGAACCTATTTGTAACAATGATAAGTATGTGTTTAAATAATGATGTAGAAAAGTGTGCAACCGACGAAATTTGAAATCCAATGAAATCAATAATTACTGACTAATTAAGTTTCAGTTATTTGTGTAAAAAATGTGAGGTATTGCCTTGGTTTGATCAAACTTTGACCTAAATGTGAGAAAATAATCTACTTGAAGCAGCATTTTGGTTTAGGAACCTCCAGTGAATTTAACGACCAAGTTCAAAATGCAGCTTTAATTTGTAGATTATCGTACAAAAACTGTACTTTATAGAATTTGCCGAAGTCTAATCCCCAATTTTAAAATCAACGTTAATTTCTATCAATTGTTAATTGTTAGTTGACATGTTACTAAGAGAAATAGAAGCATGCATGTTTCAAAACAACAGATGCACATGATGTGTGTAGAGAATGGCTCTGCATCTAAATGCTAAAGTACTTAAGTTTAAACTCTATAATATATAGGCAAGATATGAAAATCCATAACTGGACCATATTTGGATTTCATATCTGGCCCATATATGGCATTTTTGGTAAGGGCAATATCCTTGCCGTGCATGTTAACAAAGGATGTTTATTAAATGACAACCACACTAAACTTACTCACTTTTTCTTTTAATTTTTACACCTTCAAAATATCCATATGCATTATATTCACAAATGTCTGATACTGATTGTGTTTGCCAGTTATACTATAGACGTCTAGACGCAGTAAGGAAAGCAGTTTTCAGTTAATCTTTGAAATATAACAAGTGATGCTTCTGTGTCGTTGATTTTGTTTGTTAAAAGTAAGAAACAAATTGTCAAATCTACAAACCATCCAATATACACACAAAGCAAAATGACTTGGATCTGGAGGCTAAATTTAATACCACTTTTAAGAGGGGAACGTACAGTAGTCTTAACATGACTTATTGTAATCGTTTGAAATTTCATTGGTTGTCACATCAAAACTGACATACATGTTATGCAATCATATGTCAAACATTTCTCTTGCCATTCGTTTCCACCATTAAAGACTAAAGTTGATGAAAATGGGTAGCAGACATACTACGGAAGAATTGGAACATCAAAGCAGGCATATTCGCGCTCTTCAGACCATTTTGATGTTACTTTTATTGATTTTACTATTTTTTTAACTTTACAGTTGGAGGACGTTAACAAATTGAGAGCACAGCGACTCCAACAAGATTCAAGATCACTTCTCAGCATCTAAACCCAGTTTGGTGTTGATAATTATGTAAATTTTGGTTTGTAGCAACTTACGTTTTTGTAGGTTAGTATTCATGTTACCTCATTTCACAAAAAGCTTACTGAGTTTAGATGCTGAGAAGTGATTTTAAATCTGTTTGAGTGTTTCATCTACTCAGTACTGGTAATTTCTTGCACACATGAAACACATGTGGTTCACTGGACCGACATTACTTGACTTGTTATAAATTTTAAATGTAAAATGCAGATTTTAACAGCTCGTTAAGAATGTTAAGGTACATAATTTGTGAGTCCTAGCAACTTAATTCTTGCAAATTTGAATCACCAAGCATCACTCAAGACACCTCAAAATCACAAAATTATAACTGTTTACAAGAAACAGTGCACCTGTATGCTACAGCGTAACAGCACAGTATCGTGTCTGAATTATTATCCAAATACACGCAATACGTAGTTTAATTAGAATATAACTTTTCCTCACTGTCATCAATCATACAACAATTAACAACACTCACCTTTGAGATTTAAACAAAAAGGGCTGAACGATTTTGAAGTTAACAAAGCTCGATGTTAATTATGAACTGACTGCACTTTAACGTTAGGCTTTCGTTTTTGGTGTCATGTGATATTTACGATATATGGGACGCTGTTAATTATTAACTGACTGCACTTTAACGTTGGACTTTCGTTTTTGGTGTCATGTGATATTTACGATATATGGGACGCTGAGAACTAATGTACGGTGGGTGTATTATGTTGGACATGGAAGCTGCGAAATAGATACTGCATCTACATATGATAACTGATTGGGTGGCCTTATTAAAGTAACACACACACAATAGAGTCATACACGCACAAGTATTAATGTGGTTATTTTAGCATTAGGAGTATAAGCCATTTGTTTGAATAAATTTCGGGATTAAAACATATATAACCTATATATATATATGATATATGATATGCTATATAACCTGTAGCAGTCGGGGAAGGTTAGGTGAGCTAGGGCACCAATGACCATAATACAAGAAAAAAAGAAGAAACGTGCAAAAAGTAATGTATTTTCATGTATAGAACTCTCTACTAGGGTAACATTTAAAAATGTTGCAGCTTTCAGGTGCTTCGTCCTCTTTACCCGTTACAGATCCCTGCCCTCTTCGGTCCTGCACTTCCATCCATAGCGGGTGCATTCCATTTCCATCAGAAACACTACCTACACCTTGCGCACGTTTTATATCTTGCCTTGCGTTGAAGCCCCCCCCCCCCCCCCCCACACACTTTTTATGTTTATTTTATGTCGCTTCTATCTGCGACCATGCAGGGCTTGAAGATACATTTGGAGATTGTATAGCTTTGTTGAGATCGACTGCAGTGACTGGACGAGCAAGGTTTGATCTAATTGTTCTACTTTTATCTGATCACACTGAAGATATGGATCTTATCTCATTCTTCAATGTAGTTGTCATGCAGTCCTCTCTTTAGACCTATGGTAGGATTGATGGACTCCTTGCTTTTCATACCTTGCATCCTCTGGTTCACGTTTATTCCGCTTGGGGAGTGGTATGGTTGGGAATGTATGCAATGATG
>KN885980.1:64497-77047 GCA_000934455.1 Apostichopus parvimensis
TCAATCTTTGCATTCTTACTATTGTATGTAGTCACGTAGTCTTGTTTACACTGTTATACATGGTGCAATGGTTGAAATAAAGTTGAACTGAATTGAATTAATTATAGGGTTTTCAGACTTTATCTCTGAATGTGTTTTTGTATTTACTAAGGAGGATCAAGTTTTTTAGTTTTTATATGATCTTTTATATTTAGCAGAAATTGTAAATTTTTCAAGACAGGCGCGGATCCATGGGTGTGGGATACGTGCACAACCTCTTTTTTCAATCCCCATACTATTACATTTAGTCGACGTTAGCACAATCTTGCCTGTAGAACAAATTATTGTCCTGATTTATTGCCTAATTTGCCTCAAATGGATGATTTCGCATTTTTTCTGGAGCCCCCTCCCCCCCCCCCCCTCTTGACTTGGGGGTTGTGTTCAACGATCTCATCCCAGCCAGTGGCGGAGCTAAGGGTATTGGTCAGGAGGGGCGAAAATGGTCTGTAGGGGCGCTTTCGACACTATCTAAGCCGAGCGCCACGACAGGTTGGCGCGTAGCATACAGATTTTTTTTGAGTAAAGATACTCCCAAGATCGCCGGAAATGACCCTTTCCGGGCCGCAAGTTTTTTTAATGCAGGTAGGTTCGTACCATTGTGTATATTGAATAGCCAATCACAGCCAAGTTCATTTTGACGTTATCAATTATGCACTTGTCACTCGCTCTAAAGCAGTAAGATTTGTAAACAATGTCAATCTGATGCTGTATGAGCATTGTGAGTTCGAATCTCACATCTGCCGAAAAGTTTTGTTGTTGTCATTAGTTCGTTTTTATCTTTTATTTATCCCAAACCAAGCATTTTTTTGTTCAGAAATCTATTTCATTTCTTCGCATTTTTATTACTTCCCAAGTGCAACCTTTACTTTGAACTAAATACAAATACAGTATTGTCTCAACACATCAATGTCTGGTCTCATACAAGAAAAAATGTTCCTCTGATTCTTTCTTAGATAAATGCTAGATCTTTTGTAATGTGTGTCACTGATGCTGTGAAGGCAAAACTTAGAATAATGATTATTAGACCTAACCTATAGCCTTTTTATGATACAATTTGTAAGTCTGTTATTATTTCAATGACTGTCTCAGTAATAATACTTTGTGTCAACTGCAAATTTCGCAAAACTACTCCCTGAACAATTCGTATGCATAAAGATACGTTAAGAAGATCACTAAGATAGGAAATTTGTTGCAAAGAATTCTTTCCAGGTTTCCAAAATGTTGGTACGAACACAGATTTCAAATTAAAGAACTAAAAATTTAGTCGGCGTATGGCTAAAGCTAAAGGAATAGCTTCGCTAGAGATTACTGCAGCATTGTTGTTGCATCAGGCTAGCACGTCAGGATTGAACGTATCGACTTTAAATATTAAGTGTTTCATGCTTTCCTTGTCATATTTGATGACGTCAAAATGAACTTGGCTGGGATTGGCTATTCAATATATATAATAGTACGAACCTACCTGCATCAAAAAAACTCGCTTCCGGGCCTGGCTAATTTGCAGATAAACGAAGAATAAATAGGTGTCATCGCCAAATTACACCAACAAAATGTGACAAATGTCAATAGGTAGATGAGAGCGCAATCAAAAAGTCAATAATCGCGAATAAGTAAAAAGTGGAAAAGAGCTGAAAAGGGCGCCAGCAGTCCATTTGAGTCCGTCAGGGGGGGGGGGGGCATCCGCCCCTGACTGTATAGACGCTTCGCCACTGATCCCAGCCTTTGTAAAATCCTGAATAAGCCCATGCACGGTATCTTTAGCGATTGCTTGCACGTAATACGATATAGTATATAAATCCGAAATTTCGTAGGAAGTCATGCTCTATTGTATTTGCACAGTCCCATGTATGCAGTTCGTGTCGGGGATTTGAGCTATTCTATTCCATGCAGTAATAGACCAAATATAGGCCTAACGCTTGAACCCAATACCGTATTGTATGGACACAACTAGAACAATATATGCTGATACTGTGCAAACTTTATAATCAGTTGTATGGGTGAGCGTTTCCTGCATTGCTTATTCTTTATTTTCTAATCTAGCTGTAATATAAACCGAATAATTTGAAGCCAGTGGTTATATTTTATTTCCATATTAAATATCATAATTTGCTCAGCCCTATGTTCTCTGATCACACTTGTATTTTAAATTGTCAGTATAAGTAGTATATATATTTTATCGTGCGTAGCACCATATTTCGTTTACACTATTTATCATTTTTCACTTTCATACATCAAATATAGCTGTCTTTTTGTCCTAGGCCTACATATTATTCGTATCTTTTGATTTCATTGGAACTCTTTAATTTTTACATTGTTCTGTGTTTACAACCCCAGCTCTGAACTGTTCATTTTTCATATACCACAACTACAGCATTCCACATGATGGATATAACATTATCTCATACCACCAGATAGCTATTTCTTGCATAGAAGCCAACAAACTTAATGATATCTTCACACTATTTATTGCCAACATTGAAGCCAACACTGATAGCGAGAATTTAATGTTTTGACCATTGTTGCCTTTTAAGTGATTGTTAAGGTTCTCACCCTCATTATAGACCAACACATTTAGGTCGTCCTCTATATGTGTTCTTGTACTCACCAGTGCGGTTCTAAAACCAATTACTGGTATAGAACTTAATATTGTGATTAAAAAATAAAATTTATATTATGGATCAAGACAGGAAAATACATTTCCAAACATATAACATAAATGCAATCTTGTCAATAGGCAGTTGACATATAAAGAAATTTTAATATAAAGGCTGTACTTATATGATATTGCAACGCAGGCAGTTGTCTCTCATCAAATCAGCCATCTGGTAAAGGCAATATCGACAGCCTATACCTCCAATCCAAAGTGAATTTATGCCAGTTATGTAATATGGCAGTTATTCAGGAAAGTTGAGCAGCATTGGTAATTTTTTTTT
This sequence comes from Apostichopus parvimensis, assembly GCA_000934455.1. NCBI lineage: Eukaryota > Metazoa > Echinodermata > Holothuroidea > Aspidochirotida > Stichopodidae > Apostichopus > Apostichopus parvimensis. The sequence goes on from KN885980.1 coordinate 67,470, forward strand.
AACACATTGATAAATTATCGAAACGTAACTCCATTAATAATAAGGCTATTTTCAAGAACATATTTAAAGGAACCTATTACATCAGATTAACAACTCTGGAAGTATTGTTGTATTCCAAATATTACATTTGATTTAGGTACAAACTGTGAGGTATTAATGAACTTGCAAAATATACTAAATCTATCAATGCACAAATCTGGAAGCTGTAAGTGAACCTGGTTATAATTACCACAGTACAATACATTGGACCAAAAATGACAAAGTCCAAGCTAGTAAGCTACAATATCGAGTATCTCCTTTGTTTTTGGTGTCGTTGTGGTGAGGTAACAGCTTCAGGGGTCCGAAGGAACAAGATTCTTGGTAGTTCTGGTAGGGAGTAGGTAACTGTTGGGTTACTATGCAGATCAAGCTGCTATTATCAAAGGAAGAATCCAGATACGGAGTGAACGACAGTGTTTTGGAAAGCTGATGCTCATGAACATTTAAATCACTGGATTCTACTTGTCGCTTTCTTCCTGCCTTATCGATGTAGAGAAGTATATCAACATCTGGATCTGCTTTTTCAGTTGAACAGTTAAACTGGAACGGTTCTTGTAATTCATCATCAGAGAATACATGACGTCCATAGTTAGACGTACAGCGAGGATATTCTTGAGATGGGCTGTAAATAATCTTTAAGTCTAAATGTTTAGCCTTTGGTTTCCTGCAAATGAAAGTATCCCCATTGTTGCGTGTAACGTGTATAATTGATAGCACGCCAGTTGTGACGTTTCGTGTAAATTCAGCATTATCTGGCGATTCTTGTCCTAGTTCTCCTCCAGTAACATAATTAATGTTATTGCCCCATATTTCAACTTCATCAGTATTGTCTTGATGGCAGATGAGATGAACCGTCTCGCCCTCAAGAACTGTGTAGGCATGGGGCTCTGAAAGGGACGAACTAAATGTGGAGTATCTATCACTGCTCCCTTCCATCACACATACTGTAACCAGCAGCCATCCCGCAATTATCAGCACAAACGTCATCTTCAACTGCATTATAAAACTTGGTAAGGAAAGAAACATTCATTGTGGAAACATTATAAATCTCAAAATAAAGCATGATGTTAACTTTTACGTACAAAAGACCCTGATCCCCCTATGACACACGTCCCCTGTATGGGAGTGTTAGGTGAAAATGGCGGCCCCTTTCGTCGCTCAAGTTCAAAATCAAGGACGACATTGTTTAACACATCTTCAAAATTGAGTTGAGGATGGGTTTTATCATTGAAAATGCTTGAGACTTCATCATCGAAACCTGCAAAGTCAAATTGTTGATTGCCAGTAAAACCCTCCTTGTTCCGCAAACGGAGATTTTCCTGCATAATCAGGTTCTTCACTGAAACCTGCATAATCGGGTTCTTTAATGCACTTTGACTTCTCATGAAGTGTCTCAAGAATGGCTTTTTAATAAATTGAGAAATTTCTGGGGTTCCACCCACAGGAGGCAACTACGACTGCGTAAGATTAGCCGAACTCTAAAGATCAATGAACTCTGCACAATATTTAAGTTCTTCGTGAGCCATATTGGACTTAATCATGTGCAATTATGCCTGTTTTAATAAGATTTATATATTTTTTTGCAGAATTATAAGACGAAAAACAATTATGCCTGCCTAATTTTTTTTTCTAGTAGGCATTTGGTAACGTATTTTTGTGCAATTATGCTAGCGAAGTCTTTGGTGGGCCTATATGTCAAACTGAACAGCAATTATGCCTGCTTTCCACTGTGTAAGTGAAAAACGTGATTCTGCCTCTGCTTTTAATTGCTAAGTAAGGTTAAAATCTAATAACTGCTAAAGTAACTGCTACATTTAGCAACAAGTCTGATAAAAGCAATGCAAATTCATGGTGCCACTGTAAGTAAATGTCATAATATAACTTAAAAGTACCACATAAAGCTCTGAAAACACATGGATAGACAGAGAGCAGCAGCTATTCAGTACTGATATGAATAGAGAGGATAAGGAGATGCTTCTCGACGGCTAGTAGCACACTTGGACTACTTGCAGCAACATGCTCTCACGTAGTCCTGGAAAGCAAAGCATGTGATGTGATATATTTCGGTCACATATTTTCAGTACATTTAAATTGACAGTGTACATTCAGTGACAGAGAACCCTTATAAGCGTGGGTACCCTTACAACGAATATACCATATAACTTAACTTAGTATATGCATATCAGAACAATAATCGAAACAAAAGAACACACAAAACGGAACATAAACAGCAAAACATAATATATAAGGGGTATTCCAAACCTGGGGGCAACATAACGAACAGTAGTGTAGGGATGACTTAAGTATATACAGTGGTGTACTAATAAGGATAACCGATCGGGATCGGTTAGAATTAACTTCACATTACACATCTTAAAGATATCTCTAAAGGTATCAGGTAATTGGCTAATTTAAAAATTTTAGACAAGTATGCTCCATTGAAACCGATTGATATCGTAGGTTGATAGAATATTCAGTTTTGCAAGGAGAAGAGGAGCGTGTTGGAGATAATAGGTGTTTAAAATATAACGGATATTGCAGCATAAGAAAAATACATTGAAATGTTATGGTGACTGACAAGATGCACGGTGGTGTGGTGAAGGTTCCTGTGCTCATAATAGAAATATCTACCTTTTCCTAGAACGATACGTGGATAGAGTCAAAACTGTTATGGTAGACTTTTAACACGCACGCACACTGTTTAAGGTACTTCCGCGTTACAGCCAAACAGTGCATAAAAGCAACTTCACACACTGAGGCTTTCTCTATATGCGATTCATAAATTACAAAGTAAATGCCAGATATAAACTATTGAGTCAATTCTGTTTTTAGTTTCGCATCCAGCTCTTAAAGAGATACTCCTGTGCATGGGTTAAGATTGTAAACTTATAAATCAATAGGACAAAACCACATCCCGATAGATTTGATTTAGTAAAGATACCAGTTAAGATACCAGGCTAAGTCTGTAATTTCTATAGGGTCTTGCCTAGGGTCTAGCTGTGGTCAACAAATCTGTTAAGGGCTATGGTAGCCTATATTCTATAATCATTCAAGTCCCTTGTAACTATATACGGACATTTGAAAGCAGGAATATGAGGTATGAGCATAGCCTACTGTAGGACTAACATTTGTGTGGGTAACAAGTGTGGGTATATGCTACATTTGTTTGGTCCAGGAAAATATTTGGGCAGGCCTAAGTGGCTTTATGATATCCTGTGCCGTATAATGTGCGTTGGGGAGTACTATATGCCACTGGAGGTAATATGAATACTTTTTCACTGAAATAAGCTGCCACAATGCACCATTTATGTCGTGCACATATTTTATGAACTTCTGTACGTTAGGAATAGATGAATGTGGCATGTTTCACATTCTTTTTTGAGTAGCGAAATTTTAGAAAGCCAGCTGACAGAGCCCCGACCCAGCCAGAGGAGAGAAAGCAAGTCATGCGACGAGCCCCTGACATCATCAGAGAGTGATGAGGAAACTCAGCCAGACATCGACAGCATGCATTGTGAGAAGGTATGTCTTTAAAGTAGCATTTTGCATTGGTTTTCAAGATGTTTTTGCCTCTATTATTCCATATTACCGTTCCTAAATTAGCTTGATTAGTCCTGTTTCACTTCCAATAATCACTGTGATTCCAATAATCAATGTTTGCTGTTACAGCAAACATTGATATTTTTGATTTTTTGGAATCTATTTGTAACAATTATAAGTATGTGTTTAAATAATTATGTAGAAAAGTGTGCAACCGACGAAATTTGAAATCCAATGAAATCAATAATTACTGACTAATTAAGTTTCAGTTATTTGTGTAAAAAATGTGAGGTATTGCCTTGGTTTGATCAAACTTTAACCTAAATGTGAGAAAATAATCTACTTGAAGCAGCATTTTGGTTTGGGAACTTTTCGGGAATTTAACGACCAAGTTCAAAATGCTGCTTTAATTTGTAGATTATCGTACAAGAACTGTACAAAATCAACGTTAATTTCTATCAATTGTTAATTGTTAGTTGACATTTTACTACGAGAAATAGAAACATGCGTGTTTCAAAACAACAGATGCACATGATGTGTGTAGAGAATGGCTCTGCACCTAAATGCCAAAGTACTTTAGTTTAAACTCTATAATATATATATATGTGTATAGGCAAGATATGAAAATCCATAACTGGACCATATTTGGATTTCATATCTGGCCCATATATGGCATTTTCGGTAAGGGCAATATCCTTGCTATGCATGTTAATAAAGGATGTTTATTAAATCACAACCAAACTAAACCTGCTCACTTTTTCTTTTAATTTTTACACTTTCAAAATATCCATATGCATTATATTCACAAATGTCTGATACTGATTGTGTTTGCCATTTACACTGTATACGTCTAGTTGCATGAACGCAGTAAGGAAAGCAGTTTTCAGTTAATCTTGGTAATATAACAAGTGATGCTTCTGTGCCGTTGATTTTGTATGTTAAAAGTAAGAAAAAATTGTCAAATCTACAAACCATCCATAGCAAAATGTTTTGGATATGGAGGCTAAAGTTAATACCACTTTTAAATGTGAACGTAGTCTAAACATGACTTACTGTAAACGTTTGAATTTTCATTGGTTATCACATCAAAACTGACATACATGTTATGCAATGATATGTTAAACATTTCTCTTGCCATTCGTTTACACCATTAAAGGCTAAAGTTGATGAAAATGGGTAGAAGACATACTACGGAAGAATTGGAACATCAAAGCAGGCATATTTGCTCTCTTCAGACCATTTTGATGTTACTTTTAGTGATTTTACTATTTGTTTAACTTTACAGTTGGAGGACGTTAACAAATCGAGAGCACAGCAACTCCAACGAGATTCAAAATCACTTCTCAGCATCTAAACCCAGTTTGATGTTGATAATTATGTTAATTTTGGTTTGTAGCAAATATGGTTTTGTAGGTTAGTATTCATGTTACCTCATTTCACAAAAAGCTTACGTGATAAAAAGTAAATACAGTGTTAGTATGTTCAAGACCATGAAAAGCTGCCGCTTACTTATCAATAACTTAGAATGCGGGGTGATATCGATAGGTATTTTGAGCAGTCTGGATTTATGAAACATGATTTCAGAACGTTTCTCATCATGTAATTAGCATTTGTACACATGCTTTGCCATAACATATTGTACGTTTTCTAAAACTCGTTTTTTTTTAACTGTTGAAATTTTGAAAATGATATTGATTCCTGATGGTCCTGTAACATGTACAAAAACTGCTGTTTGAGTGTTTCATCTACTCAGTACTGGTAATTTCTTGCACACACGAAACACCTGTGGTTCACTGGACCGACATTACTTGACTTGTTATAAATTTTAAATGTAAAATGCAGATTTTAACAGCTCGTTAAGAATGTTAAGGTACATAATTTGTGAGTCCTAGCAACTTACATCTTGCAAATTTGAATCACCAAGCATCACTCAAGACACCTCAAAATCACAAAATTATAACTGTTTACAAGAAACAGTGCACCTGTAGGCTACAGCGTAACAGCACAGTATCGTGTCTGAATTATTATCCAAATACACGCAATACGTAGTTTAAATAGAATATAACTTTTCCTTACTGTCATCAATCATACAACAATTAACAACACTCACCTTTGAGTTTTAAACAAAAAGGGCTGAACGATTTTGAAGTTAACAAAGCTCGATGTTAATTATGAACTGACTGCACTTTAACGTTAGGCTTTCGTTTTTGGTGTCATGTGATATTTACGATATATGGGACGCTGTTAATTATTAACTGACTGCACTTTAACGTTGGACTTTCGTTTTTGGTGTCATGTGATATTTACGATATATGGGACGCTGAGAACTAATGTACGGTGGGTGTATTATGTTGGACATGGAAGCTGCGAAATAGATACTGCATCTACATATGGTAACTTATTGGGTTGTTTAACTAAAGTAACACAGACACATATACACGCACAAGTGTTGACGTGGTTCTTTTAGCTTTAGGACTATAAGCCAATTCCCCGAATAATTTATTCGGGACGACAACATAGGTTTATCTATAACCTATAGCAGCCTGGGAAGGTTAGGTGAGTTAGGGCACCAATGACCATAATACAAGGGAAAAGAAGAAACGTTTCAAAAAGTAATGTATTTTCATGTATAGAACTCTCTACTAGGGTAACATTTAAAAATGTTGCAGCTTTCAGGTGCTTCGTCCTCTTTACCCGTTACAGATCCCTGCCCTCTTCGGTCCTGCACTCCCATCCATAACGGGTGCATTCCATTTCCATCAGAAACACTACCTACACCTTGCGCACGTTTTATATCTTGCCTTGCGTTGAAGCCCCAACCCCCCCCCCCCCCCCCCCCCACACACACACTTTTTATGTTTATTTTATGTCGCTTCTATCTGCGACCACGCAGGGCTTGAAGATACATTTGGAGATTGTATAGCTTTGTTGAGATCGACTGCAGTGACTGGACAAGCAAGGTTTTATCTAATTGTTCTACTTTTATCTGATCACACTGAAGATATGGATCTTATCTCATTCGTCAATGTAGTTGTCATGCAGTCCTCTTTTTAGACCTATGGTGGGATTGATGGACTCCTTGCTTTTCATACCTTGCATCCTCTGGTTCACGTTTATTCCGCTTGGGGAGTGGTATGGTTGGGAATGTATGCAATGATGGCAGTACTTCTAAATCACTTTCCAGTATTACAATGCACGTCTTCTAGGAGTAATGCTAATCTTCATAGAGTAGGCCTTCGTGAATTCCAACACGTCCTTCACCAAGCCCACCCCTACATACAACCAGTACATTTTGCTTATCAACAGTTGATTTATGCTATATCATACTATTAAGAAACAATACAGACGTAAGTAAGGATCATTTTCCAGACCTTAAAGTACCACTTCTCTTATAGCCAGAAATATATAGATAACCAGAAAGTATGTCGTTTTTGTGCTCCATATTTTCCACATACATGATGCTCATAATTGTAAGCCATTGGTCTAGTTTTCAAATTGCATGCATTTATCCCTATAAACGTAACTTACAACTTTATAAAAAAAAAATTAAAAAACATCGTAAGTACAGAGAGGATTCGTCAGACAAAGTTAGTGTCAACAATCTGGGCAAGTCCCAGCAAAAAGGAAGAGCTTGTGGGCTTAAAACAAATATTCCCTAACCCTTAATGGTTAGCAGTATTCTAACATCACCACTTCATTCAAGTGTTCATATTATGTACTAAACAAATCTCGTCTGCTGGTTTATTATATTCCTACTAATATGTAATATGAATGGAAGTTATTCGTCAGTGATATACTCGATGTTGTTAATCGGTCTGCACTCTTCAGTTTCATTAGAATAGAATGCAGGAAGAATGGTAAGTTATTCAGTAATGTGTCATTTTACTAGTGTCACTTTAAAATATGCAGTAATGTGCTGAACATATTAAAACTAAGACTTTACATCTATCATTATATGAAAGATGGCCAAAAGAAAAGAAAAAAGAATTGTAAGAAAGGGTTATAATGTAAGTAATATTTCTTTGGAATAGGTAAGAGGAGACTAAGGGTCATGTCGATGGCTGTTTTGAGCAGTCTGGATTTATGAATCATGATTTCAAAACGTTTCTAATCATGTAATCAGCAATTGTACACATGCTTTGCCATAACATATTGTACGTTTTCTATAATCCGGTTCCTATTTTAAAGGACATTTTGAAAATGATATTGATTCCTGATGGTAACTGCTGTTTGAATGTGTGATCTACCCAGTACTGGTAATTTCTTGCACACACGAAACGCCTGTGGTTCACTAGACCGATATTACTTGACTTGTTATAATTTTTTAATGTTAAAATGCAAATTTTTACACCTCGTTAAGAATGTGAAGTCACATAATTTGTGAGTCCTAGCAACTTAATTCTTGCAAATTTGAATCACCAAGCATTACTGAAGACACATCAGCATAAAAAAAATGGAAACTGTTTACACGAAACAGTCCACCTGTAGGCTACAGCGTTGTAGCAGTGTCGTGTCCGTGTATTGTCCAAATACACGCAATACGTAATTTAATTCGAAAATAACTTTTCCGTACGGTTAATGATAATCATACAACAATTAACAACACTCACCTGTACATTTTGAAATACAAGATATGAACGAATTTAGAGTAAACAAAGCGCGATATCCTCATCTATGGAGTAATCTGTAAAAGAAAAAACTTCCGAAGATTTAAACCTGTTCGTATTACAGCTTTGCAGAATTTGATTGACTGACTACACTTGAACGTTCCTTTCTTTTCCGTGTGTCATGTGATAGTTGCGATATATATGGGACGCACGGTTAATGGGTACTGCATCTAAATATGATAACTGATTGGGTGGCTTTATTAAAGTAACACACACACAATAGAGTCATACACGTACAAGTATTAATGTGGTTATTTTAGCATTAGGAGTATAAGCCATTTGTTTGAATAAATTTCGGGATTAAAACATATATAACCTATATATATTTATATGATATATGATATGCTATATAACCTGTAGCAGTCGGGGAAGGTTAGGTGAGCTAGGGCACCAATGACCATAATACAAGAAAAAAAAGAAGAAACGTGCAAAAAGTAATGTATTTTCATGTATAGAACTCTCTACTAGGGTAACATTTAAAAATGTTGCAGCTTTCAGGTGCTTCGTCCTCTTTACCCGTTACAGATCCCTGCCCTCTTCGGTCCTGCACTCCCATCCATAACGGGTGCATTCCATTTCCATCAGAAACACTACCTACACCTTGCGCACGTTTTATATCTTGCCTTGCGTTGAAGCCCCCCCCCCCCCCCCCACACACTTTTTATGTTTATTTTATGTCGCTTCTATCTGCGACCATGCAGGGCTTGAAGATACATTTGGAGATTGTATAGCTTTGTTGAGATCGACTGCAGTGACTGGACAAGCAAGGTTTTATCTAATTGTTCTACTTTTATCTGATCACACTGAAGATATGGATCTTATCTCATTCGTCAATGTAGTTGTCATGCAGTCCTCTTTTTAGACCTATGGTGGGATTGATGGACTACTTGCTTTTCATACCTTGCATCCTCTGGTTCACGTTTATTCCGCTTGGGGAGTGGTATGGTTGGGAATGTATGCAATGATGGCAGTACTTCTAAATCCCTTTCCAGTATTACAATGCACGTCTTCTAGGAGTAATGCTAATCTTCATAGAGTAAGCCGACGTGAATCCCAACACGTCCTTCACCGAGCCCACCCCTACACACAACCAGTACATTTTGCCTTTCAACAGTTGATTTATGCTATATCATACCATTAAGAAACAATACAGACGTAAGAAAGGATCATTTTCCAGACCGTAAAGTACCACTTCTCTATACAGCCAGAAAATATATAGATAACCACAGGCGCGTAGCCAGGATTTGTTCATGGGGGGTGTTTTGCTGGAGACTGACATGAGAGAGGGGTCTAAGGGGAGGGGGTGTCCCCCTCCCCTTTGGCGAAAAAAAT